>VMDR010003789.1:0-67450 GCA_007922815.1 Macrotus californicus
AATTCTTTAGAAAGTCATGGATAAAAAAATCAAAATTTCCATTCATCTCATGAATTCCATGTTAAAATACCCCTCTCTTCTTTGTACATTACATTATCACATCACTTAAGTATTCATCTATTTTCCTGAAATCCCCAAATCAGAACAGCCGGCCTCCTGATTTCTCAGTGGGAGGAGTCATCTGAAACGCTTCAAGCTGACTGGGCAAATCTAGAGACAAATGAAAGAGGAGGCTCATCCTCCGCCCTGGGCACTGACAGCTTTCCACCTCCTTCGTACAACCAGTATTCTGAGTGGCTCTACCAACTTCTGTCACTCTGTGCAGGCACAGAGCAGCGTCCAGTCCTCCCAGGAGTGCCATTTCTGACTTCCAGTGCAAAAGTTATGAAACCTGTTTGGATGTGTCACTCTCTAGCTTGAAAATGACAATTAGACACACCTTATAATTACTCACACCACACCGTCTTAAGAGTTAGAGGGCAGTTTTAGTTTGTGAAACCCAAATCTTTCATCCCGCAAACCAAGATACTGAGTCCCGAACACACAAGATACAGACTTACCCAAACATTTCCTTTGCCTGCAAGGAACCTCAGTCTGCGAAATAACATCACTCAAATATAAGAGATGTATTTGTTCGGAACTCATCAGCAACCAAGCACCCTACGGCCCAGCTGCCCGTCCTGCTCCTGCCTCCTAAACCCAAGAGCCCCCAAATTTGCTTCTGGTTAGAGCCAGAAAAGCTTGATTTTCTTCTGCCTCTCTACCCTCTCACCAAATATTATTTTGAGGAACCAAAGAAAAGCATCCATGGTGGTAAGGTGTTAGAAAACATTTCATGAAGTCCTTTCTGGGGTGAGAGAGATAAAAATGGGTGCCAATTGCTGAGCTCTTCCTAACACGCCAGCCACTGTATAAAGCTGTTTTATAAATCTGATCTCGTTTAATATTTACAGCAAATAGGTGAGTTACTGTTCCTGTTTCACAAGTAAGAAAAATGACTTAGAGAAATTCAGTAACAAGTGCAAGGCTGCAAAATGAACAAGAGACCCAGCCTGATTTCTGGGTGTCTCCAACCCCCGAAGTCCACACACACCTGTTCTGACTGCGCTGCTCGCACCTACAGTAAGACGGAGCACCAGAGCAGCCGAGAAGATGCAAGTTGGCCTATTTAGAGAAGAAACGCTCTAGATTACCTAACAACAGGAAGACCTGATAAACCTAACAGAAAATATTGAAACTTCATGCTGCTTCAGTAAGAAACAAGAATAGATTCTGAGCTGAAAATCTAGACAAATCAGGAGAAAAAAGGGACATTCTTCCCCAATGAAAAGCATCCTAAAGCACCTGTAAAATCTAATGTCTATGAGTTAAATTAGTTATTTCAGTTCTCAAGATACATATAAGCTAAAACTACATAAGATATCAGATGATACAGATCTCAATAATTACTTTCAAAATAGATCAACATATCTGAAATGTTTTTGTGGTACTGACCCAAAACTGCTTAGCCCAAAATCTGAAATCTAACACTTTCCAGTTTTATTGATATAATTAACATAGAATGTTCTGTAAATTTATGGCGTTGAAATGTTCATGTTGCAGCCTCGCACTTGTTACTGAATTGCTCTAAGTGTCATTTTTCTTATTTGTGAAACAGGAACAGTAACTATCTTATCTATTTGCTGTACACATTAAATGAGATGATTAAACATTAAATGATGATTACCACAATAAGAGTAGTTAACATATCCATCTGAAATCAAAAACCTCCAAAACCTAGTTTTTAAACTAATTTAGTAGCAAACCATGATCAAAACTGATGAAGTTATTTACGGGTTTTACTGATCCTACTTAGTATGAGAAGTCATTTGCTCTGCTATAGAGATTTCTGTCCTTTATGTCCCAGGCCCACTGGGAGAATTCAGTAATACACAATCCCAAAGATTTTCGATAAGAGACTGTGAGTCTGTGTCGTGCTACTTCGCAAAAATGAATAAAACAAATGAGTAGACAAAATTATCAGGGCCCCAGAGGGGGTCAAATGTTACAATGAAAACTTAGGAGTCTGTGGCTCCCATAATTAGGCTCAGATCTCAAGAAACAATGTCCCTTTAGGTGATGAGAACTTCTGCAAGGATTTACAAGGACGAACAGACTTATACCCTAACGGACATTCTATTCTCTGCTCCGCACGGACACTAGTATAAAGCTGGACTAACAAAATGGACATGCCGGTGCCCGGGTGGCAGCACAGCAGCCCCCTCCTTATCTGCGGCTTTGATTCTGTGGTTTCAGTTACTTGCAGTCAACCACGATCTGAAAATACTACATGGAAAATTCCAGAAATAAACAATTCGGCGTTTTTCACTGCATTCTGAATAGTGTGATAAAATCTCAGCCTCTCCCACTCCATCCCGCCAAGGACATAAATCCCTTAGCCACATAGTGGCTGGTTCTCTTGGAATCACAGTGCGGTGTTCAAGTAATTAAATAAAATTAAGTATTTTATTAATGATGACCCCAAAACATAAGCGTAGTGACACTGGCAAATCGGATATGCCAAACAGAAGGTGATTCCTTTAAGTGCAAAGGTATGTATGCAGCGGAGAAACCACAATATACATACAGGGCTCAGTACCATTCATGGTTTCAGGCATCCACTGGGGCTCTTGGAACACACATATCCTTGACCCCAAGGATAAAGGGGGCTACTGTCTCTTCCTACCACTCCCGTTTCAGGGCGTGTGCTCACTTCCACGGAGTCAGTCTCTATTAGGGAGTCATCGTGCATGGACAACTTTCGTGACAAGGAATTCCTACCCTAATACTGTGTTTTCTCCAAAATTCAGCTGGCAATTCTCATTTGAACGTTTTAAACCAGGGTCCAGCTGTTAGCTGTGCATATCCACATTCCAAAATACATCTTATTTTTATACAGCCGGTCTTAGGAAGCATTATTTGTCCTTTACAGAAACGGATTTAGTATTTTGTGAGAGGGGACAAGCACAACTTGTACAATTAATATCTCACAAGAATACAAATGTACATATGTTACACCTTTTTAGCATCAGAAAAGCAACCCTCTGTCCACATGCGGCCCCACCCACCAAATTCCTAAAATGGGATTTAGGAATCCAGCCATTAAATCCTTACGGCCCGGAAAGTTGGGGACATCCTGTTGATAACCGAACAGCCTTGACAGCTGCTCACTGTTCTGAAAGGCATTTGTGCTGGGGAAACAAATCTGGTACCAATACCTTCTAAATGACCCACAGAAAATGATTAAAGGAAGAGTCATTGTTTTTATTTTATTGTTATTAGTTGGCAAATAAGCATTACCGGCAGACTTTTTCCTGATGTCACTGGAAAACCTACAAAAATGAGTGTGTGTTTTTTTTTTAATTACAAAAAAAAAATATTCACTAAAGGCTGTGAATAAGCCAAATAAGGCAAATAAGTGAGGCATTTGAGAAAAAGAAATGGATAGTTTCCATAAGCCACTCAGTCTCAAGAGTTTAAACCCTGCCAGGTCATAAACATTACAACACTGAATGGTTTAAAGTGTGAAGAGGGTTACCAGAATTCCTAAAGTGTGTTCTTTATAAGTTCAGAAATTAAATAATGCCTTTGCTCGAGCATCAGATCTGATCTGATCTTCCTGACAAGAACCGACCTCTAAGCTCATGACTGACACTCCGGAGACTGACAGATACAACCGTAAGGTGCCTTCAGACCTCTAGCAAACCCGGGAGCTGTGGGCAGGCACCTACATTCTTTGCCCTTCCACTGACTGCCAAGGCACAGACCCCTGTGAGGCTTGGAGACAGCAAGGAGCAACGGCGAAAAGACCACACAGTCCTGAGTTTCCGACCCACCTCTGCGTCCTGCTGGTTGTAGGATCTGACAGTTCCTCTCCTGGACCAGACAGACTCTAGTCAGGTTCTCTGAAGCCCTCTAGGCCTCGACCTCCAGTGTACGTCCTTGTGGGCCCTGTCCTTCCCAGCTGTGGCAAAAGTCTCACTAAGTCAGTTTATTGGGAATTCCCCATCCTCCATATCTGATCCAATTCTTCACCCCTGAATCGTCCTCCAAGTGACATTTGCTCAGACTGGCCTGCTTTCAGCAAGAATCCTGCTAGGTCTGTTTAACCAGAATCATCCCTTGAGTCTTATTTCTGATGTTTCCTCTTAGTAGTTTTCCATCCACACCCCACCTTGCTCCTTGGATATAATTACCCCCACTTGCCTGTCCACGCCGTATTCGGAACCGAGCCCAGCTCTATCCTGCGGTCTCTTTCCCTCTATTAATTACAATAGTTCCTGAATAAAATCTTTTACCATTCTAACTACTGACCTGCTCTGATTTTCTCTGAGAGACCACAATTAATTGGCCTCTCTAAGCCTCACTAACCTCAACTGTAAATGGAATAAACCCTCTCCCACTGAGCTGTTGGGAGGACGAGGTTATATAATGTATGCGAAGAATCTGTTCCATGTAGGACACATACACAGGTACCCAAAAAGTAGTGACTTTCATTTTCCCTTTAGTATGTAATATTGATGTTCATATTTTTATACACTAGCAAACACCACAGGATATTCCAGTCTGAGGGTGTCTGCTCTGACAGGAAGGGTGCTAGGGAGGAAGTCACTATAGGCTCTCTGTCATAACCAAAATGCCAGGACCTCACCCTGATTGACAGGCAGCAATGAGGCACAGGCAGCTCCTCTGACGTGGGACGGGACCCTGCGGATGTTGAGAACTTACAGCAAAGTCCTTCGTCACTGATTTTAAGGCAGCTGACATCAATCACCACGTACTACCACGAGTTGGGTGGGGGAGGATGGCTTACATTATCGCAGCACCTCCCACAACAAAAACACAGGCGGCTCTTACTAACACCAAGAGGCAGATACCATAGGAGTGGGCAAAGCAACAACACAGGCACAGTTTGTTTTACTGCACCTTTCTTTGTTGTGCTCTGCAGACGTCGTGCGGGGTTTTTTTACAAGTTGAAGGTCTGTGACCACCCTACTGTGAACAAGTCTATCAGTGTCTTCTTCCAACAGGCTCAGGGGACAGCTAGCATCTTTAGTCATAAAGTACTTTTTAACAAGGTATGTGCATTTTTTAGACATAATACTATTTATTGCACATTTAATAAACTACAGTGTAGTGGAAACACAACTTTGAATGCACCAGGAAACAAAAATTCCATGTGATTCGCTTTGCCGCGACACTAAATTGCAGGACTCTGTAACTGAAGCAGCACTACCTCTGAAGTGTGCCTGTCCCGATGACACAGAATATCGTGACCCACAACTCTAGGCTATGAGAATCAAAAAGTAAGTGAGAGCCACTGTGCGGAGACCCTGCCTCTAACGAACGTCAGCTCGGGCCATCCAAACGCTCTACTTAGGAACACCTGCAGAATATCTGAAGAATTTATTTCCAGGCTGTTTTCAAAAAACACATGACCACGTATTTTCTTAAATGTTTTACTATTATATAGTAAGATAAAAAATATAGACTACCCTGCGACCTTCAATAGCTTTTTAACTATCGTAGTTCCCTCACCTTTGAATTGAGAAAAGTAATAGCACCTCCCCTCAGGGCTGTTGTTCTGAGGAGTAAGTTAGCTGCTACAGGTAAAGCACCTGAAACACCGCCTGGCAAATCCAGTAAGAGCACAATAAAAACGGGCTATTGTTATATCCCACCTCTCATCATCGTATCTAAATACAACTCATTTACAATGCTCCATTTCCTCTTCAGTGAAGCCGGTTCAATGAAAACATTTTTGAGGTTGCTTTAGAAATAGTAAAACTATTTCAAAATGCTTGGCTAAATAAACAGTCAGGGCTAAAGCACCAAACGGCTAAAATGATAAAATATAGGTGAAGAGATACACTGCTCATGGAAGTGTAAAATAGTCCCCCACTGGAAAACCGACAGACAGCATCTACTGAAGGAGCAGCCCTGGCTGGTGGGGCTCAGCTGGCTGGAGTGTCGTCCCATAACCGAAAGGTTGTAGGTTCGATTCCCAGTCAGGATGCATGCCTGGGTTGTGGGTTCGATCCCCAGTCCAGGTGCATACAATCCCTGGTCCGGGTGCAAACAGGAGGAAACCAATCCAATGCTCCTCTCTCACATCAATGTTTCTCTCTCTGTCCCCCTTCCTTCCTCTTTAAAAAAAAAAAAGCAATGAAAAAAATGACCTTGGGTGAGGAAAACCAGTCAATCAAGCTAAGCAAACACATACCTCATGACCCAGCAATTCTACTCCCAGGCGTACCAACAGAAATGTTCATGAAAAGGTGAGCACTAACACCTTCACACCAGCACTGTTCTTAACAGCAAAAAACTGGAAACTGCTGGAAAGCCTAACAACAGGGCTGGATGCCACCGCACAAGGAACATTACACAGTACTGAGGACTAACCTGCATGCAGCTAACTACACACCACAATAAGGGGAAGTTTCACAAACCAAAGGTAAAGTGAAAGAAGCCAGACATGCGAGAGTACGTAATTCCAGCTGTAACAAGCGATAGAGCAGGCAGGACTGGATGCTGTGAGGTGATGCCCAGGTCCCCTGGGGCCAGGAGTGCTGCCAGCACACACCAGCAGCAGTCGCCCTCCTTAGGAACTGCCTCTAAAAGAGCAGCGTGCCCTTCCCCTGGGTAGCCAGTCACTGGTCAACACAGGGCAGAAATGCCTGTTTCTTGTGCAACTTGGAGCATCTCCGAAGGCCTTTCCAGAACTCCACATGGGATCAACGAGCCTTCCATGAGACTGAATCGCAGATCCGCTCCTCCCCCTGCCCAGCCCCACTCCCTTCCTGCCTGTTCCCTCCCACAAACACTGACCCCAAGGGCTCTCCCTACAAAACTTCCCGAACCCTAATCTCGCTGAGTCTGCTTCCCAGAGTATCCAAACCACAACCCAACAAACTGTGTTCACGATGTGGGAGGTGAGGACAGGGAAGACTACCAGGGGAGGGCCAGGAATGAATGGGAGGGGCGGGGAGAGCTTTCTGGGGTGCTATAATAGTCTTTGAAAAAAAACTTCGGGTGCTGGTTGCATGACTGTGACCGAGTGGGAAAAATTTACTGTACTGTGTGCCTATGAAATGTGTGCTTTCTCTGATGTACACTAAACTTCCATATGAAGTGAAAAGAAAAGAAGACAAAATAGAAAATGATCAGTATGAGACAGAACCTTAGAAAACTTTCAGTCCCATGTCCCATGCATCCCTTAAATCACCAATCACCAGGCACTTCAGGCAGCCCGGAGAATTCTCACCCAGGATCCCAACCCAGCTGCTGGCAAACCGGGCCCACACCCGTGCCTGGCCTCCTGACAACTGTCTTCCGTTGCTTTTTTTCAGACCGTGCTCTCGCGGGCAACCACGGGGGTCGGATATGAGGCCTCCTGAAACCAGCTGACCAGCTAGTCAGCTTTGCCTTGGGCAGAGGAAGACTCAGGTAAGCCAAAACAGAAGCACCCCAAAGGAACCTTTAGGTACCTTCACTTTTGAATGAATCTTCCTTTAGAAACATACCCTGCTCCGAAATCAGAAGACATAAAAACCTTTCTCATGTAGACAAAACAGCATGCGTACCCCTTTGTGGTGTTCTCTCAAGATTTTCTTTTTTTATTACAGCTGGGTGCATTTATTACTTACCTATTCCCTTTCCTCCCACCTTTTAAACAGCAGTTTCTAGTTTAGGTAGTTAACAAAATGCCCTGTCTCTTCCCCTTTTAGATAAGAGAATAAGAAACACAAAGAGGACAAATATGCCCTAAACGGGGAAGGTAAATTCCCTCACCCTCCTATCTCACTCATAATAAGGTTATTGATCACACACCTATTTCTGATGCTGGACTCCCCCAGGTCAGGTCCCCACTGAAAACCATCCATCCAACAATTCTGGAGACCTTCAGACCGAATGAATCCCTATAGATGATGAAGATGATGATGATGAGGATGATGGAGACAGCACCAAAGGAGAGGGTGAGAAACTACTGGAACAAAATTGCTACTTCATTCCCAAAACAATTTTGTTCCTCTTTGAGATGTAAAAGCTAAAGGTCATGGTAGTTTCTAGAAACTCAAAGGTCTATCACTATCCAATTCTTATGAACATTTTACACCAACCAAGAAGGAAGAATATGAGGAGTGTCACCTGCATCACTTTGGCTGGATCCAAGAGAAGAGGTAAATACATTTTAATCTTTCAGCTTCCTGGGACTGTGGCTTTTTGTTTGTCTGTTTTTCTTGGAAAGAGGTAACAAAGCATATAGCCCCGCAACCAAGCTCCAATAAAATTTTTTAGGCCTGATCCCAATGAATAGCCAAACATGCTTGGATTTCCTTTTAAGTTTTTTGTTTGTTTGTTTTGTTTTGGGGTTCGTTTGTTTTGTTGGTTTATTTTTTGAGACATCATAAAGTATATACAGCAAAAGCATTTAATCCTCTCTGAAAGGGTCCACCTCCCAGATCAACGTAACTAGGTAAGTTCACCTCCCTTCAAGGTGGAGATGAAAAAGCTATTATTATACAATAATAGCATGCTTTCCATCCTGTATCTTGGAACACTCAGCAAGAAGTTCGCTAGAAACTTCCCACACTATTTTTTAGGTCATTCATTGAATTATTCATTCATTCAACAAATATTTTTGAAAGCCTACTCTGTCTGGAAGCAAACACCTAATTAAAGTACCTCTTTATACAGAGTTTGAAAAGATCACAAAATGTCCCTTCTCACCCCTAAGCGGAACTCTGGAGCCCTCGCCCGGCCAATTCCAAGAAGCAATTTCACTCCCTGACTCTATTATGCTCCGAAAAGATGACGAATAGCCCCTGAATGTTTCTAAGATACCACCTTTTTCTTCCTACTGAAATACCTTCGGCCTCTCCTAAATTCAGAAGAAAACATCAGACCTTATCTGTTTCCTGGGAAGAGTGATATAGGACTTTGCTAAGGGATAAGATCGGAGTTGTCAGAGCTGTGTGTTACCTGGCCAGCAGCTACAAGAGGCACCTGTGTCACACCTTCCCGAGCTCACCAAGCCCCCTGTCTACAGACTTTGCTCCACAACTGGGACCAAGAACTGCAGTAAGAGCAAGAGGAGCATGCCTCTCTCTGTCTGCCCTTTCCCAAGAAGGCTGCACCTTGGGGGCAGTACTCCAGGCACACCGAATGTTTGCAACAGACGTGCAGATCAGAGAGCCTGTCGCTGACACTGGTTGTGTTAGTGAAAGCAGCTGCAACGCTGCTGCAGTGAAAACCCGAAAAGCGCTCTACCTCAGTGGGTCCCGCATACATCATGGGAGATGGGAAGATGGCCACCACCGTTGTCTCCGGGTTCAGGATGCCCTCCTCCAGCACTGCAGCGTGCTGCTTCATGCGCCACATCAAAGGAACGTCGTCATCCTTCGTCCAGCCACCAAGAGGGTGAAGGAGAAGGACAGGGCGCCGGTAGCCCCTCTCTAGAAGTTGTTTGTGAGTATCCTGCATTAAGAGAGCATGTCCATTGTGCACCGGGTTGCGCAACTGAAATGCAAAGACAGCATCTGAAAAGAGAATTTCCAGAGTCAAGAGCAGCATGTGTCTAACAGATTACCTTGCAAAGGTTAAACAATTCCTGAAGCTTAAGCTTTGCTTAGGATTAAGCAAACGTGCATTCTCGCAATCAGAAACTGGTAAAAGAAACATGTACCGCTTTGACCATGCCAACATGACCCATACTTCTACTCTATTTTTACTTTGCAAATCTCACAGGCTTGGGAATGTGTAACATATCAGCGATGGGTTTATAACAATCGCTTTCTGCATTCCTGAAAAACTTAAGAACTCACAATCAGACTTCCAGCTCCTAACATCCTGGTTCAGCTGCTTACATAGATGTAAATTCTTGGTCAATGCCTTAACTACCCCTCAGGTTAATCCTTCCATAGGACCTAAGATACTTCTTTATTAAAAGAAGACAGTAAGGTAAAGAAATATAATTCAAAAAATGTCCTCGCTATCCAAATATGCTCATTTATACTGGTTACACTGCTTGACCGGAACCCTACTTGGCTTTGTGATGCCAGGTTGGGATTTTGGATGATAGCTGGGCAACACCAATATCCCCTACAAGGGCCACTGCTATTACCCAAAAGAAGAAAACTGCTAGATTAATTCTACTGATTAATTCCCTACCTCTAGCTTACAACCCTGGCTTCATTCCTATGCGGGGTTTGCTATAAGGAGACCTTTCTTAGAAGGCACGGTTCTTTGGGGTCATAGAAACTCCAATTTCACCGAGCCGAGGGACAACCCAGGTAGAGGAGCTCTGTGTTATACTGCTCCCACAGCATCTGGTACAGCACCATGCCATATTAATCCACGCTTATCTCAGAGAGAGGAACGTCTTCGCCTCCCCTAATAATTTTAGGACAAATAGTACAACTTCTCCAATCTGTTCTCCATTGTAAGCCTTGTCTATTCCATGACAACAGGCCCAAGAAGAAAACTGTGGCACCCTGTATGAGCAGGGTTTTTTGGTCGCATCCTCTGATATTCCAAGATTTATAGCAGTATGCTTTGAAGTTCCTCAGGTTACCTTTTATACTTGAACAAGGCTGGTTTTCACCCAACAAGTAACTGATATGACATAAGGTACTAAGAAGAAGAAAGTCTTGGTACAAATATATGAGCATTTCTGCTGTTAGGAGACAGGAGGAGAGGTACAGACCTGAAAGTTTTTCTTTCCTTCTGAAATCACGTCAAAGTTTGTTTTCTATATGATATAAAGAGATTCCAAAACATCCTTTCTGACCATCAAGTAGACCTCTAGAATGCCTCTCCCCAAGATCAAGAAGTAATTTTACCTTGTGACTTTTCTATACTCCAGTTCTTCAAAAAAGAACAGGTGAAGGATGATATTCTTATGACACTCTCCTGACATTAATACAAATACTAATATTCCTCCATTTTGGGGGTTGCTGGCTGAACTAACCCGCCATAATGATTCTGGCCCAAATCTCATCACTCACTCAGCTTAGTTCCCCTCCCTTCACCTTATGCTGCCCATTCTTTATAAACTGCCTTGCATCTCAACAGAGACACTTACTAGGCATTAATGAACCCTCCTCCTGGGTGGATGTGACTTCGGCCCTGCTGGGGAGGTTTGGGGGAGGGCCCAAGCTTGCACAGGACCACGGGGAAGAAGCCAGACACTAGCCCAGCCCAGGCCGGCAGCACCAGGACCAGGCCGACATCCGCACAGGTCAAGCCAACAGGCCGGGGCTTAGGCAAGAGCCCGTTTGACTGGGGGACTGCTTACAAACAGGGGGCACAGCAAGTAAGAAAACACATTGCGGATAACAGGAGCCAGGATTCCTTCTGTAGGAGAAGGAAGGCATAAACACTGAAAGAAGAGAGGCTAGAACAGTCTATATGTTATCAGGTTGTAACTGAAAATACTGTGACCTCATGGTTTTCAGCTACTTAAATGGACAATACAGAGATATAAATGTGTGTGAGTTTAGGAATATATGTGCAAATGATATTTCTTAGCTCTGTACACTGAAAGGTCCTACAAGCAACAACTAGGCAGTGGCAAAGAGCAAAACTAAAGCCCCAATTTTGCATTCTATTTAGAATGGCATTTACCATTCCCCACTTAAATAAATCAGGGCTCTTTGGCAAAATGGCTGACTCTCGGGCTAAGGCAAGGAGAGTACAGTGCATCCTCAGTAAATGCCACTAACCGGTTCTGCAGCTTTCCACAAAGTGACGCATCCCGGAACCAATCTTACCACAGGGTAACTGGTTTAAACAAGAGTTAAGTGCCTGTGACATCTCATTATTATAACGAAACAACACCGAATTTATTTGAAGAGCTGCTGAAACATCTTTTGTGTCATAAAGAAAGAATGTGCTCAGAGAATGACGGGGACATGTCAAAAGGACATAGCAACCAGTTTGGGAAACCCAGAAGAAGCTAAATACCAAAGGAAGCGAGAGTAATGGATCATGACCCACTGAGCAAATCAGAAATCTGTGAGTCCCTGAAGAACAGAACGGACGAATAAACCGATGGCGGAGAAGTGGAAATTCCACCGTACAATGGGAAGTGGCTAATACATGTAAAAGGAAGGATGGAAGTAAAAATTCACCATCTGGCGGTATTTGTAGTGTGCTGAAATTTACCTGTAAGTAAGTACAAAACAATTTGCTAACTTCACAGGAGAAAAACCTGGCAAACACGATCTTAAGTGATAAAAGCTAACTTAAAAAAAGGTCACCCTCATCTGTAACAGGACAAATCAGAACTGTGAGCCACCAATCACAGCGCACTGGGAATTCAGCATCGCTTCCCGCACCACTCCTCACCAGATACGTGTGACCTGGGCCAAACTGAGGCAGTCAGCAAGACAAATGACTGATAAGAGACACGACAAAGACTGAGCGGCTGTTCCAGACTGAAAGACAGTGAGGTCCTGAACGAGAAAGAAACAGCAGCTAAGAGAAGACTTCATTGTTGTCGTTGGTTTTACTATAAAGGACATTATTAGGGCAGTGGCATGATTTGAACGGAATATACAGATCACACAGCACATCAGTATCATTTTCCTGAGTTTGATGAGCATAGTGTGGTTAGATAGAAGACGGTCCTTACTTCTAGGAAATTTTAAAGCATAATGAAGAATCATGTCTTTACCTTTCAAACAGGCTGAAAAAAGCAAATAAAATATAATGTTAAAAATCATGCCCTCTCTGGCGTGGCTTGGTTGGGCATCAGCCTGCAAACCTAAAAAAGGCACTGACCAGTTCAATTCCTCGCCTAGGTTGTGGGTTCAGTCTCAGGTTGGGGTGTGTACAAGAGGCAAACCAGTGATGTTCCCCTCTCACATCGATGTTTCTCTCCCTCTCTTTCTCCCTCCCTTCTCCTCTCTCTAAAAAAAAATTATGGAATCTGGGTTAAAAATATAAGGGGGTTCTTGGTACTTATTCTTGCAATTTTTCTTGAAATTTAAAATTACTTCAAAATATAACCAGAGACATTGAAATAAAGAACAAACTGACAGTAACCAGAGGGGAGGGGATAATGGGGGAAAAAGGGGAAAGGTCATCAAGGAACATCTATAAAGGACACATGGACAAAGCCAAAGGGCGCCAGGATTGAGGGTGGGAGGTGGGAGTGGGTGGGGTGGGGGAGAAGAGTGGGGGGCAAATGGAGAGAGCTGTACTTGAACTAAAATAAAATAATAATAATAATAATAAATTCCAAAATAAAAAGTTAAAAAAGTAAAAATTATGATGAGATAATATGAACCAATTATTACGTATAGCTGTTATTTAGATCCTGATTCAAACAAACTAAAAAAAATGCGACTACCATAAAATTACTAGAAATGGGAACACTGTTACTGGATAATACTAAGGAACTACTATGATTATGGAGGTGCAACAGCAGTACCATGGCTGTGCTTTTTAAAGGCTCTACACTTAAGAAATATGTCCTGAACTATTTAGATGAAGCGACATGGGTTTGATACGCTTCAGAACAACACGCAGCGGGGGCAGGCCACAGTGAAACGGCCAGTCAGGGACAGAACCGCTGACGCAGGCAGGGAGGTGCACAGAGACTCATTATCTGTTGTCTCCACGTACCAGGGACAGTAGTGATGTGTGAAACTGTCCACAGTAACACGTTTCAAAAGAGGAGACATATGTGGGTACCAGAAGCAGCACTGCTTTGGGAAAGAATACTCGTGGGTTCATTCATCATACTATGATGCTAGCCATCTTCACTTTCTACATCTTTGAAGTGGGAACGATACTAAGGTTGCTGTTAGGAGATAACATCAGGTACACAGCATGGTGAGATGCACGGTGCACTCAATACACTGAAGTTCCTTAAGACAATTCACTCTGTCAAAACACACACACACACACACACACACACACACACACACCCCCTAAAAGTTCCTGGCGGGAAATTAAACCCACTGTTCCACTGGTGACTCAAGGTCCACTTCAGTGTGAACTACACTCCTGGCGAGCGTTTCCAGGGTGAGGGTGTCTGAGCTCCATGCTGGATACACAGCCCGTGTCCTCTTTAATCAGGAACAGGAGTCTCTCTCTGAATATGACCCTTGGTTAACACATCTCAGGTGTATGATGACTACATCCCCAGACTTCAATCAGGGCAAATCTGATTCTGTAAGATCGCCATTTAGCAGGATTATTTATACGACAGGATGTGCAAAAGGAAACATAAAAAGTAAATTCTGTTTCAAATACACATATTTCACAGATTCTAATAATGTATCTACCTAGGTTTTCTTTCCAAAAAGAATTAATCTAGCTCCACACTGGACATGTAACAGACAAAGCTAAGATGGATGACTTACTAAAAGTTCACCTGAGAAACACATAAAGGGTTTCACTGCCAAGATCTCCTCCAGGTAGAATTCTTTCCTCACTATCAGCTGCACTCAAAAATCCAATGACTATTTGATCTGCCTGCCCAGTTTTTTCCTTGCCAACAGAACCAGGTCTCTCTTCGACTTCCAGTCTTTTCAATTCCTTGTACTTATTTATCAGTGACTCACACAAATGGCTTTAACTGTCTGTAGTTGCAGGCTGCATTTTCATCCCGACCACCTGGTTTCTCCACTAGAGAACTTCCACGAATGAACAGTATAATAGGAGCACCTAATCCACTAAAGGCTACATTCCCAGAGCACTGTCCCAAGTAACATAACCCAACACGCATCGCCATTAAATTTTCTTCCATCAAGAATAAAAGAATAATGGACCACTACGAACCTGGGGCCATGGATATTACAACTCTCACTGATGCCTCACATTCTCACCCCATTTCCTAAAAAACAGTGATCTCCCCCACTGTCACACTACAATCACAGTAAAGTATCTGCCTTTTCATTTATAATTCCTTATGACTTAGTTTAAGGCTGCTTTACCTAAGATCACGGTTTTGACTGTGTTTGAAAACAGGAGATGATCTACAAGATGACTGAAATTCAATATTAACATTTATGATTTCCATTTCTTTCTAGCCCTCTGTACTACTGTTCCTGGGAAAGGACCAGGTATTCCATAACTTCCTTCAAGAGCTAATGGGAACACTTTAGGCTTTGCAGGCAATGGGGTTTCTGCAGCCTACAGCATTGCAAAAACAGTCACAGACAATGCATAAACAAGTGAATGAGGCAGTTTTCCAATAAAACTTTATTTACAAAAACTAGCCGTGGGCCAGACTTGGCTTGCAGGCTGTAGTTTGCCAATGTCTGAACACACAAATGAAATGTGGCTGATAGAAGTAAAATCAGCATTCCAGGCAAGCCAGCTAACGTGAGCAAAAGTGCGGATGCAGAAAAGCAGAGATGTGTCTGAGGAAAACAGGATCATTCATTCTGTCAAAGATGGATATAAAACCTGGCACAGGATGAGCACGCAGAATAGCAACTGCCAGGTGAGAAAGGACACGGTGTACCTAACAAGGGTTGTGAGTTAATCAGTAGTGTCTTTTATTTTTTTCAAGCAAAAGTTTATTTAGAAAGTCACAGAGGTGGGAAAAGTGAGCCAGCTCAGCTGCGTGGGCTCAGGGAACAAGTTACAGAGGCAAAAGAAGGGCCCTTGGGGCTTAGGAGAGAGGGAGAGGCAAGTGAAATGCACCTAGAGGAAGGAGGTGGGGAAAGGTGCCAGGTAATCAATCTAGCCGCACTCAGCAGTGTGTTACAGAAAACCAGTCCAGCAGGGCTGTGCAGGACTGCTGTGTGTGGGGGAGAGCAGGGAGTCGGTCGGTGGGCAGAGTGAAGAGACAGCAAAATGAGAAGATGACTACCGATGAAGAACATGTTCCCACACTTCCACATAAAATAAAACTTCCACCAACTCTTCCATTCTCTCCACCCATGTAATGTATTCCTCCCCCAGGACTCGGGCAGGGTCATGTGACAGACTGCAACCTACACACTGGCCAGTGGGGTCACACCGTGACAGCAGTGAAGACAGGCACTGCCTTCTGCCTCAGCTCTCTCCTCGTCCTGCTCCAGACATCCCTGAGCAAGGCTCTAGGTCAGTGACCAGTAAATCTGCGTCTGCTGACCGAACCCTCCCCTGTGCTCCAGACCCTCTCTCCAGAAGCCTCTCGGTGCCCCACAGACCCTGGGAGTGGACTCCTCCCAGCCTCCATGTGCACTGCTGGTCCTCTTTCCCAGCCTCTGGGAGCACAGCACCATGGCTCATCCCAGAGCCCCTCCATGCCCTCACCCAGCACAGACAAGGAATCACGTCTTTCCTAGATCTCACCAAATCTGCTTCTTAATTACCGATGCAGCAGCCCTTCACCACCTCTTCACAAGACCTGTCCACCAACTGGTCTTCCTCCCTGCATCCAGCCTGCACACATCAGCCACAGCAGGCAGGGACAGGGACAGGGACAGGGAAGAAACCAGTCTGGCACAGGAGGAAAACTCCATTTTAGATACGCTGTCCTGAGGCTCCCGTGAACTGGCCCTGCCCCCTGGAGCTCACAATCTAGTCAGAGGAAGAGAAGCAACCATTCACTACCTAGAAAATAAATTCATGTGCAAAGGAATACTGTGCTTCCTCCACTGTGACAGGGTATGTCTGGTGACAGCGTGAGGGACGAAATGAAGGAAGAAAAGAACAGGACTAGATCCATTCGACCAGCCCCTTCCCGCACCAACACGTAAGGTAACACTCCCGCCAGATCCAAAAGGCATGTTCCTGTTTCAGATGCTCCTTACCTCTCTGCTGCTCCAGACATTTAAAAAAAAAATACCCCAATGTCCTCATAGTCTCAAGGCCTGCTAACCATGCCACCAATCTTTCCTATTTCATCTGCCTCTGAACTTTTTTTTTAAAGTAAAAACTAGGAAACACTAAAGAAAATTTGGGGGTAAAATATCACCCACAAATGCACTACGCTAATATCGCTGCTTTTGGATTTTTGCATAGTCTAGTTGTTCTCCTTCTGCATACATTTTTACACAGTTCTAATCAAGTATGTATGACATTTTATATTATGCTGTTAATTTCGGTGTAATCACCTGTTTCTGACATCCTGTAGTCCCTCTCAGAGCAACAGGGTTCATTGCTGGGTCCTGTGAAATTCTTTCTCTACATACGCATTCAGGAAACTTACCCTTCACCTGGATCCAATTACTCTGTGCATACAGATGGCTTCTGTTAGCTGCATCTCTACGTCCTGACCTTCCAATTCAGCAGTTCAGAGACATTACTGAAAACATCTCAATGCACATTGCTCATTACTGCCCTGCCTCCCCTCATTTCTTCCACCTTTGTCATTGCTGTCACATCTGAAGCCAAACACGGGTCTAGCCCCGCAAACCCACTCCTTTCGCTAAGTTTCATGTCTGCGTGAAGGCACAGCACAGGCTCGCCCTTTGTCCTCTGGCTCGGACACCACCTAGTCCAGAAGCCAACATATTACGGAAACAAGCACGATCTGCGAAAGTGGAGAAGGTTCTTCTGAGCAAGTGTCGACGTGTGACAGGGCAAGCCGACAGCGGCCACTAGCATTTCCTGATGGTGGGAAGAGGGTGGGCACTGACTCCCTGGACAGGGTAGGGCACGGGTCGCCCAATCTAATATCACAGCATGTGACACTGGGGAGCACCATGCAAGGAATGTGGGTTGGACCACTGCTCTGCAATTTCTCAGCCAAGTGTCCAAGGACAACCTCAGTGCTCGGGGCAGGACTGTTGTGAGCAAGAAGTAAGGTGGTGAGCAAGAGAGGGCTCCTAACTCCTAGTCACCCTTCCCCCAGACTTCTCAGAACTGTGTGCAGCTCCCCAGCCCGCGGTCAGAGCCCTGGTATGCACCCCAGCCACGAAACCCAGAATTACAACATCTTCCTGCTTCCCTGCTTTCAACTTCTCTGTAAGACTGTCCCACACACAGCAGTAATTAATAAGTCTGTTCTTCCAGTCCTACTCAGGCTTTAATATCTGCCACATTTTCTACCCCACAGCTCTAAAACCAGGCATTTCTGCTTTCCCTTCAGCAACATAGTAGCTGAACGAGACAATAACCCTGGAGTTAGGGAGGGGTGTGTGTGAGCATGTGCACACGTAGTGTTTGTTTTTGTGGGAGGTTTCTGGAGGAAATGGAAGAAAGACTTTGATCTCCTTGCCTCTCTCTGGACTGTCATGAATTACCAGTATTTCTTTTACTTCAACTGCTTATGAGGGCAAGAAATTCAGTAAGACATAGATAGGCCACTTGAGTATATATAAACATATTAATTAGACTTCTTCACAAACAGGTACTCTTAAACCCCAAAGTATGCGGCAAAGAAACGTTTTTATTCTTAAGACAGGAAATGTTTTCAAATTAAAATTTAAAAATGTGGAATAGAAAGCTTTTTGCCAACTGGGCTCTGGGCTGCTTCCCACCAATTCTGGCTATGCCTGCACGTGCGTTTGTGTGCGTGCACCTCGGGAAGAGGAGCCCAACCCTGCCTCCGAGATGGGAGACTTTAGCAGTCAGCCAGAAGATGGAGGGAGACCAAATCCGCAGGAGCCGGTGCACCATCTGCGTGCTGCCTCGGGGTGTGATTCTGGCTGTGCCTGCATCCCCTGTCACTAGCTCTGTCCCGCAGCCCCTCCCCACAGCTCCAGCTCCTGTTACCAGGCTCCAGAAGCAGTTTCCTTCCTGTGCCCTTGTCAGGAGCGGTAACACTGCCCAAAACCGCCCCTCCCTAGATGCGGCAACATTCCTGAGGGTTCCCTGCACCCTGGCCACCCCTTCCTGAAGCCCTTACTTTGTTAAATTACGTTCAGAGCCTCATCTGGGTGTGCTCTGACTTCACTGACAGTCTCCCCTCACCCAGTCTCAGATCACAGTGTCCCCAGCTCGATGACATTTACGGTGAGAAAGCCTCACGCCTTCACGGGCAAACTGTCTGCTTCGGCCTCAGCTTTCTCCTGTGTCACTCCCAACGCTGCCAAAGACAGTCGTCTATTGCCTCTATCCATTCATTTAAAATCTGCTTTTTAGTTCAACCGCTCTAAACGGTTTCTTAGATTTACTCAACACTGTGCTACCACATACTCGCTTGAAAGAAGTTACGTCAGTTTTTTCCTCTGTAACCTGGCAGGACACCAGTGTTCTGTGTGTAAGGAATACTGACTGGCTCTTACTTGGCTTCAGTGACAGTCGGTCTTTCTTTCCAAGACAGGGACCAACCAGCAGTGATTGAAAGAACCTGCCACCTGGAACTGTCACCTTGCACCTACTGATCTGAGTCCTACAGGCCTCTCAATCCTCCTGCCACAGAATGGTCAGAACAGCAAAACTGCTCATGTCCGTGTGCGCAAGGGGCACTCAAAGTTCTTCTTCTAACACGAGGAAAGGAGAAAGAGAAAGAGTTAAGGGAAAAAAAAACCCTGTTTTCTCTCCCTTGAACTATGTTTCATACACATCTGCAGATGACTTATTATTGGCTCCCTAAGAGTGGACAAGAACCACAAAGCAAACACCTCAGTCTGTTGCTTATTTGCCTTAGTCTAAACTGGAAAAGTAAATAAAATAACACTCTGCAATCTTTGTTGCCTAATATAAAGCTAATAACTGGCCTTAGCTACTTTAAACAAAGTTGCAATCACCCATCATGCAATGAATTCTCCAACTGATTTAAAATGTTTGGCCCGCTCAGAAGAGTGTAAAACAGATGTAATGTTAAAGTCTCTAATTATGAATGGTAATCCCTGATAAGATTCCTCAACGATGCCAACAATTAATTTACTAACAAAAATTTTAAGTATGAATTAAAATTTTGGCAAAAAATTACAAGTAAATGAGGTCGTCTCGGCAAGTCCTCCATTAAACATCTTCCTATTCACCAGAAAAAGAGAAGTCTATATCTGAAAAACCTATTGGATGCTTCTGGTTGCAAATAAAAGACCAAATTGGAAGTGCCTTAAATAATTCAAATGTGCATTAGTCTTTGGGTAGGAAATTCGGGGATGGGAAGAGTCCAGCGCTGGACCAGAAACTCAAACAGTGCACCATTCTCATGAATACAAAGGAGTGTCAGGGCTCGGGACACTGTACCTTTACATGACAGCATCCAAAGCACTTCCTGCTTGGAAGAGGAAGGGAGAAGATGACTTCTCGTCTTAAGGCAGTTTCTTGTCACGTACTGACAGGAGAGTGAGGTGCATCACTGACTTACATAAAGAGTGATATATTCCCGAGACTAGGCCAAAAAAATGTTAGCAAGAAACAAGATAAATAAGCTGTTGCATAGGCAAGCACCAAATAAGCATTCGGAGAAATTCCTGCACAAGTAGTTTAAGCCAAATATTTGCCACAAATTCAGAGGAAAAGAGTCAAGTTTGAAAGGGCTTAAGGGGAGAAATCCTACACTCAAACACCCTACAGGAACCAAGCAAGAAATGTGAATGAAGGAGGCAGGCTGGGTGGGAACCGTACCGTGGGGCTCTGAAGAATGTGTGGCCTCCAGTTCTTGATCTTATCATGTCAAACACCAGTATACTACAGTAAAGCTTAAAAAGAAGCAGAAATTCTTCTCCTAACCTTCACACAAACACACATAAGTCTAGCTCCAGACTCACATAACAGAAATTATGACCTTAACCTCTTACTATATGCCAGGTACTGTTCACAGCACCTTAAGCATCTTACTTCACTTTTTTAAATAAAATCCTACACATTCCAATGAGGCACCATCATTGCCCTCACTTTTACAACTGAGGCAAGTGAGCCTTAGAAATGAAAGCAATTTCCGACGACCACGAAACTACTAGGTGGCGAAGCAGGAGAATGTTGTACACGGGACTCCAAATGACTGCCAGGATCTGGGGTTCATAGAAGCTGAACACACTCCCAAAATGAGCGCTCTTGCCCTGTTTCCTAGAGTCACGTGGGAGGGAAGCTTCTGGTTAACAAATATGGCTTAATGGCCAGCTATTTCCTGAAGCAATCACGTTCACCTGACTTTTCTCAGCCATCTCTGCCTGATTTCTATACAGAAAATATATATATATTAAAAAAAAAAAAAGCAGCACTAAAGCTTAGGGCTTAAACACTTCTGTAGAGGGTGAGAATTAATTAGTAGCATAATTCTAAGATGCACTGAATTCTTCAGATCTTAAAACAAGCCTCCCAAAATCTACAATGAATGCTGTTCCCTCACAGGGCACCTTGAACTTGTAAGAGCAGGGAGAGAAAGAGTATGGATCACTAGTATAAACATCATTTCCCTACCTCTGTAAAAGACCTGAGAATAGCAGATATCTGATATAAAAAAGTCTGTCCTGGAGTACTTCATAATATATAAGACAGTATGATAAAGAACAGCAGTCATAGACTCTCTGCTCTGACTGTTCCATTTCATCCTAATCCAGAAATTTAAAATTATTATTAACCTACTCTGCAACAATCTTTTCTTCTACTTTTTAATGTCTTTCTCTTTTCCAAAGTGAGCTCCTAGATCTCAGCACTTGGTACTCTGGCATAGAAAGCTGAACAACAAACATTTGCTGAGTTAATAGCAAACATGATAAAAGTTCTGCTGTTCTATTTGTTTCTGCAGTGATACAGTCCAGTCATGTAAGATATTCTGAGACACAAAGCACACAGATATGAGTGAGCTCTTCAAGTTCTTTCTCTCTGAGCCCTGGCCAGGTGTCAGTTGGTTGGAGCATCATCCCAATACAGCAAGGTTGTGGGTTCAATTTCCAGTCAGGGCACATACAAGAATCAACCAGTGAATGCATAAATAAGTGGAACAACAAACTGATTTTTGTCTCTCTCTCTCTCTCTTCCCCCCCCCATACCTTCCTCTCTTTCTCTCTCTAAAATCAATAAATTTAAAAAAATTTTCATTTCTCTTCTATAGTTCAGCTTTAACAGGTGAGTTTTATAATAAACAAGTAAAAGATCAATGTGTTACTATCATCCATCTTCCACATAGTAAACAAAATAATGTGAAATCAAATTATACCTTTCCTTACATATTTCAGTTGCTACATTTACCTTTACTCATTATTCTGTTTTACATTACTAAGTAATGGAAAACTCTTCTAGAACTTTCCCTGTCAAGCAGAAACCCCATATAGTCCTGTATTAGATAACTAGGCCCATGCCGTACCAGCATTCATATCTTTAAACTTCTGCTTCAGCTCAGCAGGGGTAAGACGATACTGATCAAGACCATCGTTCCAGTAAATTCGGTCCAAGACTTGAAGATCTCCTCCAATCAGCCAGTCTCCTTGTTCCATAACCATCTAATGAGAAGAAAAAGAAAACTGTTTTCAACAGAAACCAGTTCAAGAGAACGTAAGTGAGAACGTAGCTTCTCTCATACAAGCTAACTACAGCTGTAAACTTTTACTTTCATCCCAAGGTCAAGGGTAAATCTGTTCAGCTTAACAACTGAACCAAGACTGGAAATGAGACAGAATTAGAATATATTTATAATTTCTCAAAGGACTTGTGAACCAACTATTACACTTACAAAAAAAAAAAAAAGGCAAACAAAAGAAACATGAATAATTATGATTTTTTTTAAGTGACAAAAACATTCTTTCCATTGTTGTTGTCTGTTGATTAACAGAAAAATTTGTAACCCTGGGTCACCCCCTATTCTGTGGACTCCAATCCCAAACTTTTGAGCAATCAAAGTAATGATGACAGAGCTGGACGCAAAGTCATGCCACCTTAAGTTTCCTACAGTGTCTCTCGTCCTCTTGCCCTGAATCTGGAAAGAGGAGATAAGATTTCCTAGGATGCATCCGCTCTCACAGAGCAGCTCAAGCTCACCCTGTCCCCACGACTGCTTCGGCTTATGTGCTAACAGTGTGCCTAAACTGCTGCAGTCACTTCCGACCTGGTCCTCCTCACTAGAAGGTCCACCCCATCCATCAAATGACTCATTCAATAAATATTTACTAAGTAACTGCTATGTGCCAGAGCCTACAGTAGGTATTGGAAAATGTAGCAGAAAACAAGAGAGAGAAAGATCTTTCTCTAATAGCACTTACGTTACAGCAGGGGAGACAAGAGAAACGAGAGAAATATCAGCTGGTACAGAACATTACAGAGAAAATACACAGGGCCATGGAGTACAGCACCCAGGGCGTACGGAAACATTTACGGAAAAGGAGGCAGTGAAGGCCTCTTTGAGGAGGGTGACATTTAACCTGAAAGGACGAAAAGGAACCAGTCATGGAGGGAAAGTTTGTCGGCAGAGGGGCAGCAAGCACAAAGGCCTGGAGCAGCATCAGGCTTTAGTCTTTGAACAGAAAGAAGCGAATGTGGCTAGAAGATCAGAAAGGGTTCGGACAAGGACAGGAGGGAGCAGAGGCAGAGTAAGGGACATGAGGAGTAAGACCAGGGCTGGATCACGCACAGCCTCGGTCAGGCAATTGGGTTTTATTCTAATGACAGCGAGCAGCTTCCTAGAGAGTTTTAAAGAATAGAGTGATATGCTCAGATTTATATTTTTAGACGATTCGCTCTGGCCGCTCTGAGGAGAATGGAGAGGGTAGTGGGTAAGAGATGATGCAGGATTCCAGACAGGAGATGACTGCAAGAATCTAGCCTAAAAACTGGATAGCTTGGACGGTCCTGGTGGGAGTGGAGGTAGAACGCAGACATCTTGCACAAGACAACCAGGCTAAGAGGTCCTCAAAGTTCTACTTGGTAATCCTCTCACGCTCCAAACCTGCCCATGACCTCTTCATTCCCAGTCAGCATGCAGGGTAGTAAAAGGAACACAAAAGACCGAAGAGGGACTCTAGTCCTGACTCTTAATGGGTGTCTCTGCAGCTCCGAGCAAGTGGGACCCACACTAAGATTCTTTGGTATAAAGAAAAACACTTTGTCTACCTCCAAGGGTCCCTGTAAAGACCAAAACACTGAAATGTGGTTTAAAAGCATAACCACTTGTAAATTGGTATTATGACTGAACAAAGCCTTAACATTTTAGGTAGAATGGTAAGCCCACCATCTTTCCAAGTCCTCTTCTCTCACTCGACAACCAGCTATTTCTGAAAGACACCCAATCCTGCTCCTCCTGCTCCGTGAGCCTGGAGTGCTGTGGCCCTCACAGCTCCCTCCTACCCAAATCCTCCTGGTGCCTCGGGCAGCAACCAGGTACCAACTGATAGAAAGAAGTCCTACAGATCACTGTTTAAAAAATGGGACAATATAAACAGCACTGACATTTGTTGAGTGATTAAAAAATAAATGTCTCTTCCACCAAATTCACATGAAGAGTACCCTGTAGTGATACAGGCTACATAGCAGGTACGTGAAACTCCAAATATACCAATAATTACTGTCTGCTATGATTATGGAAGATGGATGGCTTTGACGCCCAAAGTGATTCAGACTGAAATCAGACCCTCCTCCCACCTCTAGGCTGCGTAATTTTGGTGAAGCATTTACCCCCTGTAAGTCCCACTTTCTCCACGTGTAAGATGGACATGCCACCCATCCCACAGGTTTGCTATGTGGCTCGAAGAACTTACATGAGCATGTTTTAGAGACTACGTTCACCTGTTGTTAATAACTACAGGACTTTAATGTTGAAGGAATGCCTGACACCATCACAAGTTCAACCTCCTTATTTTCTAAGGAAATATTTCCCTTATTTTAAAAAGGTTATGACTTTTTTGTCCTTCATGAGACAATGAGATTTAGCACATTGCCATGATCTAAACAGATGATACAGAAATTTTCTTGGTAAAGCTACTACAATTTCACTTCGTTTCTTTTAATGCTCAAAGTGTACTTTATGACACCTAACAACTGATAGAGATTTGACTTCAGTGATAACATTTCACCTATAATACATAAAATACTTGAGGCACTCTGGGGAGACTGATTATATTTCACTGCTTTCATACCAGAAACACAACGTTCAGTTAGAAACCCAGACCAGACAAAGCCCCTTGCCAAGGGCCCCCACAGCACGCTGACCTCATGTCCTACTGTAAGTACATGAGTGATTAACGTCTGCCCCACCACCTCAGGTGAGGGCTCCACATGTGTAAAGACTGTGCTTGCCGTGTCCGTCACCCTATACTCCCAGCACCAGCATCCAGCTCAGTGCCCAGTGCACAGTAGATGCTTAAACAGTGGTTGAACAAAGATTTATCTGGACCAAATGACAACACCAAATGCTCATCACACTAATCTAAGGTCCAGTCTTGATTCTGCAAAATATGAACAGTTCCAATGGAAGAGTCAATAGGTAATGCTCACATTTTCAGCACAAACATTATTTGTAAATCAAGATAAAATGCAGCAAGGTTTGCACAAGACCTTGATGTAGGGGTGGTTCTTGCACGTTGTTCCCCACTGCCGGGCACAACGCTCCTCCTTCCTGTGCTCAAAGAACTCTGGATTGCGAAGAATGGCCACGCGGCGGCCCTCATACATCAGAGCAAATGCTGTGCAGCCGTCCAGCCTCTCTTTATCTTCCTGAGCAGCCGACAGAACGATAGGGACTGACAAGTTAATGACACCCCCTGCAGGGCACAGAAGAACACAGAGTCTGGATTACTCAGCACGTCTTACATGCCCACCTTTCATGTCAGTGGGCACTGACAGTGTTCAACTGGTTCCTGGCACAAACAATCAGGAGACAGAACAAGCAACAGGGGTTAAAACAAAACAGCAAATATTAAGAAAATCAACACTGTGTGTAGCAATCCTTGCAACAATTCATGAAACTGTCTTTTGGGGCAAAACTATGGTATAGAATCACAGAAGTAAAAAAAAAAACAAAAAACTGTTTAACAAGGAAAAACCAACTAGTTAAGCCTAACATCACCAAAAACATACTGAACACCTCCAATATATGAATAAGACAAAGAACTATGGTTTGGGAATTTTTCGGGAAAAATTTAAATCCTTGCTGATAATTATCTTTTGAGTGGCAAATTGATTAAGTATACTTGAGTATACTTGGGTATCCTTAAGAAAGGAAAACAAAAACACCCAAAGAGTTTTTTATGTCTAGGTTTTTAATCAGAATTGAACCAATGTCAGCTATCACTGGCCAAGACACGAAGGCAGTAAGTAATCAGTGCTCCTTTTAAACGAAGTATGTTCCATTGAGACTCAAGGCACATTCTCAGTTCCCAACCTTTCAAGCTCTAAAAGTTTTTTTTCCCTACTCATCATGCACAGATTAGAAAAATAAAATACACTTTCAAATTCCTATGTGGATCCTATTTACACACCAAATAGTAAACCATACTTTTTTGGGAAATCATGGCATAACTTCTTTGATAACTGCTTGGCTATTTTAAAATTACCACGACTAGGTACAGTTCAAAGTACAAAATTAGCAGGTGGATTTGCACCAAATCCAAGACTAAATTATCATCCAGGATGCAGTCCACAAAGACGTTACCATGAATCCCAAACAAGAAAATCAAAAAGCAGTATTTAGTCCTTATGTTCTTGCGATAAAATTTTTTGAGAAGAATGATTAGAAATTACATTTTCTAATATGCACTTCACTCCGCAGTTTTAAAAAGTCATAACACAGAAGGAGGTGGTAGCAATTTAGTAGGGTTCTGTGACCTTTAACAGTATCTTCTTTAAGGTGGTAAATTAATCCTACTAACAGTATACAAAGTTTAAGGTAGGCAGATTGGAATTACGACATACTGAACAGCGATTTCCTTGGCACTTTTTTTTCAGTGTTTTAGGAAGAACCATCCTTTTAACCACCTATTTCAGGACTCCTTCACTTGGACTCTCTGACTCCCTATTAGAATGTCTGGCTCACGGAAGCATGGGCCTCAGTAGAGCAAAACTAAGAAAGTATGTGCACTCTTCAGGGAGACAAAAATGATCCGGTGGAAATGCACAGGGAATTTCATTTGAATGTCATTTTCACTCCTCAGGTTTTCCTTCTCCCCCTGCAAAAACTCACAATTGGAGAAACAAAAAGTGGAACACAGATCTCACTATCCACGTGAAATGTCTGGTATCGCTATAACTTAGTCTTCAAATGCTGCCTTCACTAAAATGGCACCACTGTTCTATACAAATAGTGACGAGTCCCTGCGACTGTGCAAGATCTCCCCACACTCAGTGTAGTATCGAATGTAAAATGTCTTACCGTCCAGAAGACAATCAAAATGAAGACACTGCAAGTATTCCCTCTCTCTCATAAAGCCATTCAGTGGGGTGGCCCAACCTTCTGCCAAAACCTGCACCCACTGCATATCCACCTAGTAAATGAGAAAGGACAATTTTCCCTGTCATGTACTTGTCATGTACTTGGACAAAAGCAGTGATGGCCTTTAGGAATTTAATTTTGAAAGTGATAGGAACATCTCAAGAACAATTGCAAATTACACAAATCTAATAAAGAATAAGGGCACTACAAAAATACACATTTCTCCTAATAAGTTGAAATAACATTAGGCTTGCAAGCATTTCCCACAAGGACAGCATCTCCCAAACCAGCGGTTCTCCAACGTTAATATGTATTAGAAACTACTGGAAGACTTGTTAAAATGAAGACTGCTCCACCTCCCAGTTTCTCATTCAGTCAGTTTGCTGTAGGGTCCGAGAATTTGTATTTTGAACAGGCTCTCAAAAAAAGCTAACAATGATGGTCTGAAAACTACACTCTGACAACCACTGTCCTAAACTAAACTTCAGTTAAAAAAAACAAAATCAGTCCCTCCCCAATGACAGAGTACCCTTCATTTCCAAAGACCATACTTGAACTTTAAGATGTCTAGTATTTCCCATTAGGATGTTAAAGAAATGATGGTCTGTGGATCATAAACGTGAGCAGGGCATGCTCATTTTTAACTAGGTACTGTGCACATATAACAGCAGTTCCCAAATGAGAAAAGATGAAGCACCTGGCCAAGTGGTGTGCGGTAAAATGTTGCTTACCATTTATTTCCAAAGAGGTTGGCCAATGCGTGCCACTGAAAAATCAAACTCCTCTTCTTCGATTCACAGAAAAGTTATATTCGGGCACCTAATTGTTTCATGTCAAGTTTTCATTTCAGTTTTTTCTTACACCTTTGACCATAGCCACTATTTGTCTGTATTAGAATCCAATTCAAGATGGAATCTATCATGGACTGAATGTTTGTGTCCCCCCAAATATCACGCTGAAGTCCTAACCCCCAATGTGAGTGTATTTGGAGGCAGGGCCTATGAGGAACTGGTAATGATCAGATGAGGTCATAGTGGGAGTCCTAATCCAACAGCTTGGCTCCCTAATAAGAAGAGGAAGACACGCCAGAGCCCCAGCTCCCCACCCTGTGAGGGTGTGGTGGGAAGGCAGACATCCTCACACCAGGAGGAGAGCCTCACCAGAAACAAGGTCAGCCAGCACCTAGGTCTTGGCACTTCCAACTTCCAGAACTGTGACAAACTAAATTTCTGCTGTCTACACCATTTAGTCTGTGCTATTTGTTATGGCAGCCCAAGCTAATAACGTTACCTGACTTACCATGCAGTTTTTAATTAATTATTTTTCACACTGCTGTGCAAAGAATAAACCACTGCATTGAGGGAAAGGTCACAGTAAGAAAAGGTTACTGTCTTTCTGAGTTGTCAAGTCTAACTGGCCTGGATTCACATTCGTTCACTGTCATCCTTCTTCTGGTCCAGGTTCTCATCCCTGTCTGTTTTCACAGTGTACCTAACAATGACTTCAAGTTCTCTAAGATTTGAAACGTAAATTATAATTTCCACTGTCATCATATCTGTTTAAGCTGTTCTTTATTGGGAAAATACCTAGTGATATCATTAGAGCTAAGATATACAACAGAAATATTCTTAATAATATAAGAAATGGAGAGTCAGGGTTTTGGCAGGGGAATAAGAAAATATGTTTAAAGCAAAAAAAAAAAAAAAGGTTCATTTTTAAATTAATTATTAATTTTCAATTAATTTTTACAGGTTAGTATTTCTCAACCCTTTAAAACCCAGGTGTTCTGGTAAGCCTAAAACTTGTGCACCGTCTTTGTCCTTTGACATTTAAGAATAAGTAAATGTTGTGACTAAAAGAAAACCAAAGCCATGGTGTGCTGGGAACATGTTTTCCCAGATCAGACACGTTTCCTACCCTGGAAACGGTGACACACACCACGGCTCACCGTGCCCTCAAACACAACTACAAAACTACAGCTTCTCCAGACTACCGACTGAATATAAGGCTAAACTGTTGGGTATGAAAAGCAACAAAGCACTTACTTTATTAATTTTCAATGCTGGTAATGTTTCTGCATCTGTTTTTGCCAAGTGAAGTTTGTTTTCTGGCACATACAGTTCTTTTACTTCATAAGAGGCGTCTACAGGTACAATGTCCTATATAAAAACAAAAGTACAATTAAATATTTGATTCAACAATGAACAGTTCTTCAAAAGGTATCTTAATGAAGAAAATTAACATTTCAAAATAAGACTTAAAAAAGAAGTATAAGAGAGGGACTTGAATGCTGTCCCTGCCCAGTCAATTTTCCGAGTATCGGCTGGCCTACTTTCAAGCAGATAGAATTCCTCATACAAGAAGTCGTTAACATAATGTCTCATTACCTAGTGAGAAAGAAATTCCTAGAATGTACCATATATGACAAAATCAGGCAACTGCAGAGAAGATATGACCTTGAAGAGGTAATGATAAAAAGAATTTGGAAACAAGCCCCACCCCCGCCAAAAGAAACCACCCTAAACATAATCATTATCTTTAGCATGTGATGAAACCCTGTCACTTAAGCCACCTTTTCCGTGATGCCACACAGTGCTCCGGAGCACGCCAGCCATGCTCCCACCACGCAGGTTTGAGAAACAGCGCTTTGGATCCCATATGAAATGCAGCCCAGAAATTTCATGCAAACTGTAAGTCTCACTCACATAACATTGGGACATGGCTCATCCTCACTTACCCTTCAAGAATCTATTTGTAATTCCCACAACATAGGCACTCACACGCCGCTCATTGGGTAACTGTTACGAGGCTTGCTCGCATTTGTCATACTCCTAGGACTAATTACTAAGTGTATTTAATTACTTTAAATTTTTAAAGCCGAATCTATTAAGTAATCTCAATAAGCATATAAAACTGGCACTAAGTAACAGCTTTTCATACATGTATGTCATCCAAGCAATACTTTGTTATTCAAAATAAAGTAATTCTCAAGAGAATGAATATTGACAAGCCACATACTAGGACAAAATATTTTCAAAATTCACATCTAAAAAACGACCGTTATCCAAAATATACAAAAAGAACTCTTAAAACTCAACAATAAGAAAACTCGATTACAAAATGGGCCGAAGATCAGAGAAAACTCCTCACCAAGGAAGATAAACAGATTACAAATAAGCATATGGAACAATACCCTACATCATATGTCATCACGGAAATGCAATTTAAAACCACTACAGACCTATTAGAACAGTCAAAATCCAACAACAGTGACAATACCAAAAACTATGAAAACACGGAGCAACAGAGGCTCTCACTCATTGTTGGTGGGAGTGCAAAATGGTGCAGAAACTTGCGAAGACAATTTGGTGGTTCCGTACAAAACTAAATAAATTCTTACCATACAATCCAGCCATCGTGCTTCTTGGTGTTTACCAACATAAGTTGAAAACTTATATTTACCCAAAAACCTGCACATAGATATTGATAGCAGCCTTATTCATATTTGTCAAAACTTGAAGCAACTGGGAAGTCCGTCAGCAGATGAATGAATAAACTGTGGTACATCTAGACAATGGGATATTAAGCAACACAGAGAAGGAAGGAGCTAGGAAGCCATAAAAGACATGTTGGAAAAAGAAGCCAATCTGAAAAGGCTACATACCATATAATTCTATCTACATGACATTCTAGAAAAGGCAAAACTATGCAGATAGCAAAAAAGCAATGGTTGCCAGGGTTGAGGGTGAGGGTGGAGGGAAGGGGAGGGGGGAGGGGGCATGATGGTGGAGGGAGGGATGAACAGAGTACTGAGGATTTTCTAGGGCAATAAAACTATTCTGTATGATACTCTAATGGTAGATATATTTGTCAAAAACCCAGAGAATGTACAATCCTGATGTAAATTATAAATTATGGGTGACAAAGATGTGCCAATGAGGTCCATCAACTGTAACCAATGTGCAAGTCCGGTGACAGCTGTTGACAGTAGGAGAGGCGTGCATGGTAGGGAGGGGAGCAGGACACGTGCGGGAACTCATTCTCCATACTTTCCACTCAGCTGTGCTGTGAACCTAAACTGCTCCATGAAGTCCAGTAAAAAAATACAAAACAATAACAAAAAAAGAGGTTATTCAAAATAAATATTAATGGAAGGACCAGGTTTTTAAGGACACTCCATATTATTTTTCCTGAGGAGTAAGTTTGGGAAGAAACTTCAACTTTATACTTGGTCTTACATCAATATCTTCAGTAGAGGAAGAAAAGCAGAGCCAGACATGCATATCAAAGCTAGGTGATCTTGTGAAAGGTGTGGTCTCTTTGCCCAAGCAGTCCCTGCGGTTCTGAGAACCTAGAAACCATTGTTCCACATGTCCCCAACACCATTCTCTCAAAGGAGGGACAAAAGAGAGACGGTTCAGCACCGGCTAAATCATGTGCCAAAAATAGGCTCATCCTACTGGTAAATTCAAGGCCTCTGATGTTTCTCATCCTAAACCCAAGAATTAATAAGGAGAATAAACATGAAGGAAAAGAATAAGAAAAGAAAAAACAAATTAAAAGACAGAAAAGAAATAAGGAAACACTGCTTGCTGCCACACCAAGGTCAGCCAGCTAGGTTGCTCCTGGAGCACAGACACGGAGGGCACTTTCTGGAGGCCCCATGGTGTCCCGTGAGTGCCCGCCCCACTGCTCACAGGAGGAAAGTGGAAAAGTATGTGTGTGGAGCACAGATCCTGCACAGCACAGGACACTTCATAAACCTTCCAGATCCGTCTTTTGCAATTAAGCGTCTGGTAGTCACCCCCAGCTGAAGGCATTTGTTGTCTTTCTGACGGTAAAGACTACGTCAGGGCATTAGAGAACAATGGCGAAGGAAGGACAGCTCCCACCAGCTCTGTCTTCTCTTTGTGGATATAAATACTCTACGACTTTGTAGGAAAGAAGTAGATTATTTCCATGAACCCAAGCTAAAGAGGACAGGCCTTAAATTTTGCTAGGGGGAGGGGGATGACAAAGAAGTGATAAGTAAATAAATCCAATTTATACTTGATTTCACTCTGCACATGAAGAGAAAATCACATATAAAAAAGACTCTTCTTTATTTCTAACAAGAGAAATAGATTAACTTAACACAGCCCATTCTGTGCCTTCTAACTCCAGGAACTATTTTAATACATTATATTTAATACATTAATACATGTGTTTTCAGACATTTAATACACTTTTAAAGTAGAAAACAGCAGTAAAGAGAAATAGGAAATGAGAAAAACAAATCACCCTATATATGGTTATTATCATTTTTGTATATTCCCTTCCAACTGTTTTTCGCCCACAGGCACATTACAGGGAAATTAATAGTTTCAGCAGTCTGTACAAAGCCTGTTACTTCATCAACTAGAAAATAAAAATTCAGAATCAACTTTTCCTGGAAGAATAGTGTAATGTGCATTAAGCGAACGGCACACACACCCTACATGTTCAATTAGCTTCTTGGATCTGTAAAGCTGACATACACATTTTCCCAGCTGCAAAATAAAGATTTAAAATTCTCCAGACAAAAAGTCTGACATTCATTAGGACTTTTGTGAGAAAGGGTATGACAAAACAGACTTAGACTTAAATATTTACATTAATCACAAAACTTTAGGGACACACCATCAGTTCCACCTACGAAGGTAGAAGAAACCATTTGCCTGTCTCCTTTTGCAGATGAGGACATTGAGGCTCAGGAGAATGGTTATTAACTTGCCCTAAATCCCTACTATACTGTCTTCCACTGCAGTTAACACATAATAAATACTCAATAAACAGTAATTACAGTTTGCGTGCTGCATGCCAAGAACATTTCTAAGCACTCGACACATTAACTTATAGAGTCATCAGTACACTTCTGAGGCAGGCAGGCACTATTATTGTTTCCCATTTTACAGAAGACAGAAGTGAAGCCACAGACAGTAGGTTATTTTCTGAGGTGTACAGTTAATTGATAAGTATTGGAACTGAGATCTCAATACTACTCTCCTCAAAAAAAAACCCTTTACTGTTTCTCCTATGAAAACTAAGTCATGAAACATTTTGTCACACAAGTTGTTCTTAGTTTATTTTCAAGAGTTCATTAAACATTCACAATTCCCAGGGTTTCTAGTCAGCACGTGATGTTTCTGTGTTGATAAAGTTCTTGACAAAAAGTAAAGATATTCAACACTTCGGCTGGGTCTAAGCATTTCCATGTGAAAGACCTTCAACCAGCATTTTGAAATCCCATCATTTCCACCGCTCCAGACTTCTTAGAAATTCAAAACCAGAGCCCAGTCTGGGAACAAATGACACAGGGACTCCGGGGAAGAGAAGAATTTCATTCTCAACTTCAACGATAGGACAACTCTGCATAAAGTGCTTTTTGCCACCTCTGAAACCTGCATGACTGCAGGAATGGAATACTTTTCTTACGCTGTGTTGGGTGGGGGCTGACTACTCTTTCCCCCCCACACACTTAAACCACTGACAATTGTCAATACGCTTAGAAGGTCAGACCGCATCCAACAAACCAATCTTTTGATCTTCGTTGGATGCAAGGTCACTTTTAGCTGGTTTCCTAAACCAGCACCATTAGAGTCAGTTCACAAACACTGCCCCCTGCAGCACCCCACATGGCTGGGTCTGTGCGCCATGCCTCCACTCTGGAGTCACCCCTCTCCAGAACGCCACAACACAGGAGGGCACACTCAGTATGTGAATCGATTCCCTCTGAAGAGATGTTCAAAGCAGGAACTGGGAACTAACCAATGTTTCTACACATTGTGTATAGAGTTTCCTTCCAACCATACCCAGAGTTAAAAAAACAAAGGTATAAACCGTTTGTGAGCAAAGCTAAGTGTCTCCAAGAGAATCACTTTGAACAGGAAAGGGCAGCATTTATACTCATTTATACTATGAACCCAACCAAAGTATTTTTTTAATGTTTTGTGTACTAATAAAGCCATCGCTTTAGCATGAATGCATTTTTAGTAATGTACAGCTTTGTATGTAGAGATACTATAACGACTTTGTTTTCAAGAAAGAGAAAAATTTTCCCTATTTCTGGGTCAAAATAATTTTTCCTTACAAGCATTTCACAAAATTCTTCCTTTTTCAAAATTCAAATCCAGCAATATTTTAAAATGAATTTTAGTCTCACAACTTAGATACCAAATTCTTCTAATAACCAATGCCAAATAAAAGTTCCAAAGGTTTCTCTCTTCTAAAAAGATTCATAAAGTGAGTATTTTTGCAATGAATACAAACAGCATGAATCAGGACAAACATGGACCATCTACTCAGAGAAAACAAGTTCTAGGCAGAATCTAGTACCAGAAATACAAAAAGAATTTTTTAAATGCAGACACAGCCGGTTTCTGGCACATTCTAGTGACAACAAATCTCTTTAGTTTCCAAAAGCACTGCTAAACTTCTAATAGCAGCAAAACCACCTCAGCGTGAGACAAGGGACCCGGACAACAGTATACAGCGTCCCTGCTGCATGAGCTTCCCATTTTGGGAAGGATTCATTAGGACTTCTGGAGATACAGTCAGCTATTGAAAAACAGTATGTTCTTCTTCAAATTGTACATATAAAAACCTTTATTTCAGGGAAGTAACTTTAAAACAAAAACAGATCATAAGGCAGGCCAGGAGCAAATGCTGACATACCTAAGCCCTTTATCTAATCTTCAGAGCTCCACAGTCACCCAGCATTTCAGGGTAAAGGGGGTCCAAGGGCGACCCTAGGAGTCCCCCTGACTAGGAGGTCAGGAAACAATTCACATGCTCCAATGAGGTGGGTTAGGTATTGTTAATGTTGAAATATTAATTTTAAAACGTAACATGAGCACTCAAAACGTGTTTTGCTGACCATGCCCCAAATTAGAAAATTAGAAATTAGACAATGCAATCTAAAATCTAACACGTGCTGTATCCGCATCTCTATTCAAAGAGACAATTGCTGGTTTTTATCTGGGAACTGGAAGGCCGAAAAACAACATTCACTACATTCACTACCTAAAAATACATAGTAGCTCTTGCCCTCTCTTTTTAATCTTCCTAAAGAACTCTGAACATGTTAATAAACATAGTGATTCCATACTTTAAGTTTTAAATATTTTGTGCAATTTTTCCTTGAGCCAATCTGCTCCACAGATTTAAACATTAGAGCTCATGCAGAGTTTCAGGTACATATTAAATTTCTATTCTCTAAACTACATGCATCCAAAGCATGAACACCAAACATCATTCTGGCAACACTTTAAAACAGAGCTGCAAAGTCTGTTTTTTTATGTGCAGAATAAAATCCATTTAGAGCTCGAACCCACCACCGTACAAAAAGACAAACCTTTAAATAATTTACAGCAATAGGAAACCCAGAGTTCCTGGTAGGTTTAAAACCAGCATTTAAAATATCACTTTAGATTAGAACGAGCAGTAAGAAGCCTGCTTCCTCATGTCATAACGCACCAAGTTAGAATACAATCCTAGCAGGCCATCTAGTGACCGCTCAGGGGTTAGGAAAAAAAATTTTCATCCAAAATCCTCTGTATTGGTTCTTTACATATTTTGAAGATCAAACCCTTGTCCGAGGTATCATTGGCAAATGTATTTTCCCATATAGTTGGTTCTCTGTTCATTTTAATGATGTTTTCTTTAGTCATGCAGAAGCTTTTTAATTTGATGAAGTCCCATTTGTTTATTCTTTCCTTTATGTCCCTTGCTTCAGGGGACACACCACTGAAGATGTTGCTGCGTGGAATATCTGATATTTTCCTGCCAGTGTTCTCCTCTAGGACTTTTATGATGTCATGAAGTATATTTAAGTCTTTTATCCACCTTGAATTTATTTTTGTGTATGGTATAGGTTGGTGATTGAGTTTCATTTTTTTGCACGTAGCTGTCCAGATCTCCCAACACCATTTGTTGAAGAGGCTATTTTTACTCCATTTTATGCTTCTTCCCCCTTTGTCAAATATTAATTGACCATAAAGACTTGGGTTTATTTCTGGGCTTTCTATTCTGTTCCAGTGGTCTACGTGTCTGTTCTTATGCCAATACCAGGCTGTTTTGATTACAGTGACCTTGTAATACAGTTTGCTATCAGGTATTGTGATCCCTCCTGCTTTGTTCTTCTTTCTCAAAATTGCTGCAGCTATTTGGGGTCATTTATGATTCCATATAAATTTCTGAAATGTTTGTTCTATACCTGTGAAATATGTCATTGGTACTTTCATAGGGATTGCATTGAATCTATAAATTGCTTTGGGTAGTATGGCCATTTTACTCCAGGAAGACAAAAAGTCCAATTAAAAAATGAGCAAAAGACTTGAATAGACACTTCTCCAAGGAGGACATACACAGGGCCCAGAGACATATGAAAAGATGCTCAGCATCACTAGCCATCAGAGAGATGTAAATTAAAACCACAATGAGATATCACCTCACAATTGTTGGAATGGCTATCATTAATAAATCAACAGACAAGTGTTAGAATGTGGAGAAAAGGGAATCCTAGTGCACTGTTGGTGGGATTGTAGACTGGTGCAGCCACTGTGTAAAACAGTATGGAATTTCCTCAGAAAACTGAAAATGGAACTGCCTTTTGACCCAGCAATTCCACTGCTGGGATTATACCCTAAGAGCCCTGAAACACCAACCCAAAAGAACCTATGCACCCCAATGTTCATAGCAGCACAATTTACAATAGCCAAGTGCTGGAAGCAACCTAGGTGCCCATCAGTCAATGAGTGGATCAAAAAACTGTGGTACATTTACACAATGGAATTTTACGCAGCAGAGAGAAAGAAGATCCTACCCTTTGCAGCAGCATGGATGGAACTAGAGAGCATGATGCTAAGTGAAATAAGCCAGGCTGTGAGGGACAAATACCATATGATCTCACCTTCAACTGGAACATAATCGACAAAAGAAAAAAGCAAACAAAATATAACCAGAGACATTGAAATTAAGAACAATCTAACAGCCAGAGGGGACGGGGGAGGGGACAATGGGGGTAAGGGTTTTCGGGAACTACTATAAAGGACACATGGACATAACCAAGGGGGATGGTGGGGGTAAGGGAGGGAGGTGGAATTGGGTGGGGTTGGGGAGGGAGTGGTGGGGGGAAAATGCAGACAACAATAACTGAACAACAATAAAGTACTAAAAAAAAATCCTCTGTATTTTTCAGTGTCTTCCATTTTCTTGAATAAACCTATGCCACCTGAAGCAGCATGTGAAGAAATAAACATGCTCTGACAAAATACTGAGAAATTCAGTCTTTATGTAAATGACCACATTAAACTCTCCCGTGATACTACACAGGCCAGAGTGAAAGACAAGTGAGAAGACCCAGAGGTGACGGAGGATATCACACTAACCAAAATACCCACCCTCCTACAACACCCATCCATCACACAGCACACTAAAATGTACTTTCCTTGGACAGTGAAACCAATGTCATTTCTTAACAAAGAAGATTAACAAAACCATTCCCGGTAGAACTCATTTCAGAAGAATCTCTGCAAAGCCATACCAAACAACAGATAGAAAAACTTCCATTTACTACCACAGAGAAAGCACTTGTCAAACACCTGCATTCTCTTTAAGTCCCAAAACATACTACCTGCTTTGCTTTTATGAAAAATGGTGGGACAATGGGAAATATATATTTGGTCTTTATCCCCATGTCCTAGCATGGAGTTTTTTGGGGGTTTTTTGAAGATTTTATTCATTTATTTTTACAGAGAAGGGACAGGAGGGAGAAACAGAGGGAGAGAAACATCAATGTGTGAGAGAAATCAGCTGCCTCTCACATGCCCCCAACTGGGGACCTGGCCTGCAACTCAGGCATGTGCCCTGACAGGGAACCAAACCTGCGACCTTTTGGTTGGTAGGCCAAAGCTCGATCCACCGAGCCACACCAGCCGGGGCCTGCCATAGAGCTCTGAAAACCCCTGGGATGTCCTGAGTGGTAAGACTGGCTTTGGTAGAATAATGAGATAGCTCAAGGCCAGCGATTTACAACCAGTGTGAAGCAAGAATGTTTAAAACATGCAATAGCTGACTATGACCTCTCTCTTTTGCCTTAGTTTGTCAAATAAAAAAATGACAACACAAAAGCAGCCATCCGGTGTAAATGAATCAAAAGTATAAGTATATTTTTGTCAGATAAACAAAACATATAACATTTTTTGGTGTGCACAGCAGTTTAGTAATTAGTTTACATGTACGATGGAATAAAAAAGGTTGAAAATGGCTGCTGTAGGCTGAGGAGCGCAGTCCAGAAAACCAAGTCTTTAGAGGATCGGAACTTTCAGCTCTAATCCTAGATAATCGTGGGTGGGAGACTGGAGATTCAGTTTAACCACCAACGCCAAAGACTTAACCAATCATCCCTGCATGATAAAACCTCCATAAAAACCCCTAAAGGACAGATGCAGCCCTGGCTGCTGTGGCTCAGTGGATTGAGTGCTGGCCTGTGAACCAAAGGGTCACTGGTTTGATTCCCAGTCAGGGCACGTGCCTGGATTGGGGGCCAGGTCTCTAATAGGGGGTGGTCGAGAGGCAACCACACATTGATGTTTCTTTCCCTCTTTTTCCCCCTCCTTTCCCCTCTCTAAAAATAAATAAAATCTTAAGAAGAAAAAGGACAGATGCAGAGGGCTGGGCTCTGAACACACTGCAGGTAGCGTGCTCAGAGAGAGCATGGAAGCTCCACGCCTCTCCCTATCGCTTGCCCTATGCATCTCTCCTAGTTTGCAGTTCCTGAGCTGTATCCTTTCTAACCACCTGGTAAGAGCAAGTAAAGTGCTGCCCCAAGTTCCATGAGTGGAATTATTGAAGCTGGGGCAGGCATCATGGGAACCCACACATTTGCAGTCAGCAGGGCAGAAGTGCAGGTGGCCTGGGCACCCTGTCGGCAGCTGACATCTCGGGTAGAGGCAATCTTGTGAGGTCTGTGGGGTCTGAGCTAAGCCTGGATAAATCGTGTGAGAGCTGAAATGAACTGCTGGACACCCACTGGTGTCAGAGAAACAGAGAATTGGTTGGTGTGAGGAAAAACCTTCAAAGTCTAACAAACCAACCCTGAAGAGGAGATCATTGAATTGGCTCAACTGTTTTAGAAATGGTTTTTGTTATACTGGCATAAACCCAAGTCACTCATTAACCACTTAGACTTGGGTTGTAGGACCCAAGGAAATCATAATTCATCTGGTAAAACGTGTCTCAGCTTCCCAAGGTTAATTAGGTGACCTACACACACTCTTCTTATTTCACACTAAAGAGAACAAACATTCCACACTAACCAAGGACAGGCACAGCAGTTTCTTTCTTTACATGGTAAACATTCTTTCCAGCCCAGACAGTGTCGTCTTGATCTGCTCTGGAGTATTTTAGAAAGTCTTCTAAAAATATTAAGTCAATGAAATGCCCATTCTTCTCAATGTCTTAATTCCAACTACACTGAGGGAGCAAATGGCCAAAGAATGTGAAAGAGCGTTAAAAAGAATTCATATTTCAGAAATAAGCTAGACACTGAAAGCATCTAGCTATTAGGAAAGCAGTGGGTAGAAAGGCACGGGCGTGGGCTGCAGAATCCATCAGACTGTGTTCAAACCCTACTCTGCCCGACCGAACTGCCCTGGGCCAAACAATTTCATCTCCCTGAACTTGCTTCCTTATCAGTAAAATGAGGGTAGCTACAACTATTGTGCTTCCCAGAGTTTCAACACAAATTAAACACAGTAGTGCTATTGAAGTGCCTAAAACAGGGCCTTGTACATGGTAAGAACTCAACTAATTGCATTCCTGTTGATGGTCCCCATCTCTGCTGATGACAGTGGCTCCCAGCACACACTTACCTCCTTACACACAACAAGGGGTAACGTAGAAGCTCTAATCTTCACACCCCCATTCAAAGCACACGCTATCGAGCTATGATGATTTGGTTTTCTTTTCTTGCTTTAAAACACCACTGCACTCTACGTATTCAATCTCTTCACCTCTCAATCTATATTTAAACCCTACTATGTGAGCTCACACAACCCACCTTTGGAAAACCTCACAAATGCCTTTGTGATGACAATGAAGCTGAACTGCACTTGCCACCCCTAGATCACCAAGGAGAAGAAGTCTGTTATGGAAAATGCACACGATATCAAGTCCCCTTGCAATATGGGTGCCACAGGCCAACATACTCCATGACCACCAACTACCCATAAACTCTGAGCTGAATGTCAGCTATTCATTCACAGGTTTCCCATGGGCCCTAATGCTCATTCAAGGTTCAATGTCGTGGAGAAAATCAATGGAGGACACATTCCAGAACAGAAGTAGTCAGAGGTGTGTGTGTGTGTGTGTGTGTGTGTGTGTGTGTGTGTAGTCTTCCTTCAATAGTATTTTTAAATTCCACATCATGTCATAGAAGAAAAAAATTAATGAATTTACATACTGTCTGCGTGTGTGTGTGTGTGTGTGTGTGTGTGTGTGTGTGTGTGTGTGTGGTCTTCCTTCAATAGTATTTTTAAATTCCACATCATGTCATAGAAGAAAAAAATTAATGAATTTACATACTGTCTGCCAAACAGAGGGAGGAGGAGGAAACTCTTGGCCCAAGATCCTGAACTGATGCAAACCAGGGATCTGTTAATACACGTGAGGACGCAGAGGCTCCAAGGCCTCCCAGGTTCAAGGAGAGGTTGGCTACCATGGGTACTACCTTACGTGCCTTAGCTGAAAAAAAACATAACAATGCCAAGTTGTAAAGATGAACAAATCAAGGCTGAATTTTATCTGTTAGGTACTTGTGTGGCAAAACTGTTGGTAAAATAAAACATTACTGGCTGTAAAGTCTCCTGTGGGTTCCACTAATGAGACATTCATATGTTGTCCATACACGGCGCCCCCCCCCCCAACACCTAACACAGAGATACACACATACAGAAAACTGTGAGCACTACAAAGAATTTAAAATGCAATATTCCTCCACAGTACCACCACTTTGTTTCAGAGGACATGGCGACACGACGGAGAGAATTAGTGTCTGGTGATTCCCTCTGTGACCTTCTCTTACCCGTTCCTGCAGAAGTTCCACAACTTGCTGGACACAGTCATTGACATCACAGGAGTCTGTTTTCAGCACCAATTCAGGGGCCTCTGGTTTTTCATATTCAGAGTCAATGCCAGTGAAACCTGTAAAGGTACGAGGTGATACAGGAGGATGAGAACTAAAAATAAGTGACACTCGTTTCATCAGCGCAAGTCTCCGCTCTGTTGAAGTCAGCAGCCAATCTGAAAACATGGAATCTTCAATTAATGAGGATCAACCATCCTTCTGACACCTTTTTTATGCCTAAACTGCCTGTGAAAACATAGGAATGAACACCAAGTGATCCAGAGCACCTAATTTCTCCACAGGAATACAGAACATAGTACCTAAGCCCTGGACCTAAAAACTGAAATGGACAAGGTTTTTCCTCTCAATGCAGACCTGACCCCAAACCAGTCCATTTCATTCACAAAGATTATCTACAGCCACCCTGAAGCTCCGCAGGCTTCCTCTGCCGCCAGATGAAGTGCTAAGTAAGGCAAGACAAAGAAACTACTATTAGCTTAAGCAAAACACAAATTAGGAAGGCAACTCTGTTATATCACAAAATATATTTCCCAGTCAAATATAACCAATTTAGTATTAACTACTATTTAGACTTTCCCATCTAACTGCCAAAAAAGAAAGCATACGGATGTTTCCCAGGAAAGGGCTGAGCTGAAGATAATGCTATGTTCCCATCTTACGCTTCTGACACCACCCACGCCTCGGTCACACCAGGCCTGTCTACAGTGGAACACTAAGGTCCTCCTTGGACAGAAAGGGCAAACATGAATTTAGAAGCATTACTACTAAGAGCAACAGTTCTCCAAAGAGTTCTAAATTACATACTACAAGTCTACAGCCCTCTTACTTCATTTTTTCTATTTCCTATTTTTAAGTACCACGTAAAGTCCTACATCCAGGAAGAAACCTCTGCATTACTAATATTCCCAGCAGTTTTTAGTGGTAAGTCATAATAAAATAGCTGGGGAAAAACTAATTCTTGTTAAAACACTAGTTCTTAAGCTCTGATTCTCAAATGTAGCTACACAATGGAGCCACTGGGTCCCACTCCCATGAGATTCTGATTTCACTGGTCTGGGGACAGCCTTGGCACTGGATTTTTAAAAGGTCCCCAGGTAATGCTAATGTGCAACGAAGCTTGACTATCGGTACATTAGAAAACCTGGCTCAACATTTTAAAAGTCAAGGAACCGTCTTCCTAGCTAATTTATCCCATCCGTGATTATAATTCACGTACGTTGTAAGGAAAACATTTATATTTAAGTAGAGAATAAGTACTCTAGCAGTAATCATGAAAATGATCTGGGTATTAGAATGGCTGACAAAGCAATACACTTATAGTTTTGTAAATACCTAAAGACCCATAAGATCCTGAGGTTTGCTGAATGTGTGTAATCTCATCTGTCCTGAATGTTTACCATCGAGGCTCAGAAACAGCCCTGATGGGGAGCTTTTTAAGTGCCATCTAATGAGTAATTTTTAAAAGCAAACAACTCTACAATCAGGAACTCGAGCACCATGGCAAACCTAAAATGAGGGTGTGTGCACATGTCCACATATACATATTTTAACCTGAGGAACATTTTATCAGTGTCTAAACAGAGGAATTGAGAAACTCTCAGGAAATTAAACAAGCAACACATAGAAAACTAAACTAACACAAACACACTCCCAGACACAGAACGCACACTGCAAGCGACTCGGGGTATTCTGAATGCAGTGTGATTCATCTCTGCATCCCAAGCACCAAATTTATACCTTGCAAATAGAAAGCGCTGACAAATGTGTGTTGAGCATCTGATGTGCACCCCCCTTCTAAGCCATCCAACAAGCATTTACTATGTGTTTGTCAAGTATTATGCTTTTGGGCCAAGCACTAAATTCTAATGATATAAAAATGTTCAAGGTATTCTCCCTGCTCACAAGTAGTTTTACTCCAGCCGGGCAGAAAAATCTACCTCCTGCAATGACCCACCTTTGCAAAAACAACAAAACCAACTACAATTAAAATAAGTAAAAGATTTAAAATCAGCAAGAGGACCCTGGACACATTTCGCTTCTCTTGGCCAAAACTCGCAAACAAACTGAAGTGCAAACTGGCCATCCACCGAGAGAGGGTGATAGAGAAGCTGAAGAGTTTAAGTGTTTCCCTCTCAGTGTCACAAATTATTCAGGCTACGCAGCCTGTCCTCTCTGCATCAAGAAAGTGCCAGCTTAACTGGAGAAACTGAGTCTCCACGGTGGCACAGTTGGTGGATACCAGCCCTGGCCAAGGCACCAGGCTTTCTAAAGCAGGTGGAATTTGACCCAAATGCGAAAGCCTTCCCCTGTCCAAAACACAGAAGAGCCCAGAATAACAAGCATTTTCCTTCCCATGCCGCCTTTTCTTTTCAGGGCCAGAAGCTGAATGCCAAAATCTACAACTGACAGAGCTCCTGGAACTCCTGCGACAGTCCCAGGCTGTCACACTCCCATTTGGGAAAGTAAACGAAAGTTACGGGCATGAATCACTGATTCCTAAACAAGTCTGAATGGGTAATCTAGCTTTGATTTCTTTTTTTTAAACATTGGCAGGCCCTGCTTCTTTAATAACAGGACTAATGTCGAAGGATGTCTAGAAGATGATATGATTGGTATCAAAGGCCATGGCAGACAGGTTCTAAATGTCTCCTTCTATGTCCAAATGCTCATCATTGCTGCAACTCCTGGAGCAGACCATAAAACCTAAAAAGCAAGGTGTATATATATTTTGATGGAGTCAGTGATGTGTTCATTCAATCTAATTCAATAACTGTACACAGAATGAATAAGCAATCACTCCAAGCACTATGCTACACAGAAGAACAAGATACTGTCCTTGCTCTCAAGACACTTATAATTCAGGCATTTTCCCCACCGGCTCTGAGGTCTCCTACATTCCCAATGGAACAAAGACCTGAAGTGGCAGCTGCTAGCCACTGATATCCCATCTAATGCTGGCACCTAATTCTATCAAATAGGTTTCCACCAGCCCCCCAAGTGCCAACCCTCTAAAATTCCATCTTCTGATTAGGAGTCCAACGTGATCAGAGACAGTCACTACATGCACACAGTGCCAGGTACTGCTGCCAGGCCTGCGAGCCACAATAGTGGAGTAAGACCCACTTCCTCGTCTTAAGGAGCTCCAAGTCATTTGAATACTCCCAGGCTCTTAGGAAAGGTTATCAATCTCAGGTATGGTAAGGTAAAATACCTAAACCAAGAGAAACTGGGAAAAAACATTGCTTACCTTTAATTTCTCCAGCCCGTGCTTTTTTATAGAGTCCTTTCACATCCCTCTGTTCACAAACATGCAGAGGAGCATCAACAAACACTTCAAAGAAAGGTAAACTTGCCCCCTCATGAATTTGCCTTGCATTGTTGCGATCCTGAGAAAAAGAGGTACAGAAACAATAAAAAGTGCTTATACAAATCAAAGGTACTACGTGAATATCAAGGAGGAGTAAAAAAAAAATTAGGTAATATTTAATTTATGCTTTTAAAATTTAAACAAAAAATCCAAGAAATTATTAGGATAACACACCCATTCTTCGTAACAATTTTAAAAGGCATACGATTCTTAAAATTGGAGCTACTAGGGGAATTCCAGGAGGGAAAACAATGGATGCCTTTTAAAAACTTTCCCTTCGATTTTATGAGGAACCTGAGCCAGAGTCCAGCTTGAACGCAGTTGGCATCCGGCCTCTTCCTGATACTGTTCAACCTCAGCCCAAGTGGGCATGAAAGCAACTTTATCCCCCATGAGGTCCATTCAGAACTCTGAGAGACACAAACCCCTCATCTCTGCCTAGATGTTCGGGCTTATGCCTTTGCCATCTCCCTGGAAGAAACACTCCCCTGGCACTCTTCTAGCTAAAGCCAGCTGCTCCCTCCCGGCACGTCTCCAAGGTGACATCCTCCAGAAAGCCTTCCCTGCATGCCCAGTGCATGCCCAGACTGACCAGGGGCCCTGCTTTCTCTGGGTTCTCAGAGTCCCCACCATATCCCTCTGTCAAAGACCTTACTCTGGTATACTCAAATCATTTCATTAGCGTTATAACTGCAGCGTCTGGCAGAGTGATTATTACTAAGGTGTGATCTCACTGCTCCAGCTGTCCTTTTATCACATGAAGGAACGTGTCCCCAAGTTTCCTCTCATTCCACACACTCTTCTGCATACTCAACTTTATCTAGGTTTCGACCAATGAAGTTAATGATTCCTAAATCTGTACCTCAGTTCTACTTTCCTGAGCTCCAGAAGCAGCTTTGCAACAACTCAGTGATCATCTCCACTTCGATTCTAACCCACCTACAATGAAACAGTCAACCTCTCCCTTCCTAACCAGTGTTTTGTAACCCAATCAGACCATCTTTCCTCAGAAAGCACCACCCTTCACACCCCACCCACCCCCCAAAAAAGCAACACTCAACCAGGCAACAAGTCCTCTGCTGCCGCTGCTTAGCAGCCCTTCAATATGTCCCCATCTTTTCTATTCCCACGGCCCTGTTCACAGTCACTCCGAAAGCCTCCTAACCAGGCTTTCCCCTCCAGGCCATTCTCATCCCAGGCTCCAAGGGTGACCCCACTAAGGGGCAAACTCAACGACAACACTCCCAGGTACGATCTCAAACTGTTAACTACCTGTGGGGCCTGCACAGACCAGAGCTCTCATCAGACCTCTGCAAACTGCCCTAGCTTCACTGCCCTCACATTCACCCCGCACAGCAGTCTGACCAAACGCCCCCGCACGTTCATGCTTTCCTAAGTACTGTACTGTCTCCTCTGTCTGCAATGGCTTTCTCCCTCCAGTCTGTTATATGGTATAATCCAATTCATCCTTCGTGATTCATTTCAAGCATCTCCTCTGTGAATCTTCCACAGCACCTTTTATATACATTCACCCAATCACTTGCCTCAAGATATTGTAACTGTTTGCACCTGATGCTCCTACCAGACTACCTACCATACCAACTCCTTATGAAGAGAAACAGTCAGATTTATTTTAGAACCAAGATGCTCAAGTTCAGTGGTGACATGGAAAAATGCACATATCCTATATTATACGATTCAATCCAAATAGTATCACACATACTGATACGCCCTAACTTCATTCTTAGTGCTCTGAGAGATGAGATCAACAAAAGTTTTGCTCCACACTAAGGCAACAGGGGGCCAAAACTCAGACCCACGCACCCTTTCAGACACCCCGCTCGCCAAGTCAGGTGTCCCCTTTCCCAGCACTTGCACAGACTCCCAGAAGGCACTCAACTATCACTGTGATTTCGTAACTACAAATTCGTTTATCTCCAAGGATTCAGGAACTCTAAACATCTCTCATGCTGCATATTCACTTCATTATCAATATCCTTTAAACTGATTCACTGACACAGATTCCAACATTTCAGAAAGAAAAGTGGCTACTCCTCACAGAATCTTTCAGGACTCTTGACATGGTTCAATGAAGTGAACCTGTAAGATTAACACTCAACCTGACACTTACCCATAAATCTTACAGCTCAAATTTTGTTGTTTGTTTTTTTTTAAGGTCTAAGTCACCATCCAAACTTATTAATGACAGTACTAGAGTTGTGCTAGTATTTATTATACATACTGAATACTTATTACACACCAGGCCACTTGCTGAGAGCGTTGAATGCAACCTTCAGAGCGACCCTGTGAGACAGGCATTGTCTGAGCTCAGGAAGCCTAAGGGACCTGGCCGTGGTCATAACAGTAATGGGCGGAGCTGAGATTTCAGCCCACAGTGGCTGCCTCAAAAGCCCCGGCCATTAACCAGTGAACTAGCTTCCCTGTTCTCTAATATCTGGGTGTCCTAAGGGTTATGCTATCGTTTAACAAACACTAAATATCTACTCTGTTCCAGGAGCGGGGCTTGGCATCAAGATTGCAAAGATAAATAAGATGTCCTTCCAGCCCTGAAGGAGCAGCAAAGGTCGGCAGGCAAGAGCATGGCTTCCAGGGACACTGTCTGGGTGCAAATCTTTGCCCCTCCACCTGCAGTGTGTGGCCTTGGTAATTCACACCTTTTCCTCACCTCCACCTTCCTCACTGGGTGACCAGAACTAAATGGGTTAATTCACATAAAAGCACTTTACAACAGTTACCAGTATAAAGTAAATGTTCAACAAATATTAGCTACTCTTACCACTATTGTTGTTTACTACTGCTGCTACCCTTACCACCATCGACCAAAGAGCTGTCATTTAGAGCAAAACAACGTGGTAAGGTACAATAACAAGGACAGCAAGAGAGGCACCTGGCAAAGCCTGAGGTTTCGAGAAAGGGAAGGTACTCCGGAGGAAATACCTAAGTGAGTCTGAAAGCATGAACGGGACTGAATGAGGCTGAGAAGAGGGGAGAGCAGGAAGGAGCGGAGCGACTTTCAGTCGGGGGCAACAAAATCTTGCAGTGAGAAACACTCTTTCGTGGAAACACAGAAAAGTGAATTGATGCTGCTATGGTCTCTGAAATAAGGAGTATGATGAGAGATGAGACTCCAGAATGTCGGCAAAGAAGCTAACATGGTAGGACGCATGGTGAGAAACAAGATTTGCCTAGTATCTGACACTTGCTGAATATTTTCTATAAATATATTCAATGGAACAGTCTGCTTGAAATAACTTGGCCCCTGGCTTAAGGCCAATGACTTTGGTTACCCTTTGGGGGAGAAGGGGTTTACAGCAGATTTTATTAAAAATGAATTTACTCAGAAAGTTGCAGCATAAAAATGTTGTAGGTTAATCATGTTCATTTGGATTTAGCCTCAAAGCACATGCTAATGTTTAAACTATTTGCTTTTCCTAATACCATATTCTCAATAAACATAATGAACACAAAGACACACACCTGAGTATAAGGCGATATGAAACTTGTGATGCAGACTAAGCCAGCATCTGCAAACAGCTTAGCAACTTCCGCGATGCGTCGAACGTTCTCTTCTCTGTCTTCAGGACTAAAACCAAGATTTTTATTGAGGCCTTGACGAATATTGTCACCATCCAAAGTGTAGCACGGAATACCATGGCACACCAAGTACTCCTCCAAAGCCATGCTCACTGTGGTCTTCCCTGCTCCAGATAAGCCTAAAAGGACACAGTCCACACAGATTCCACACAAAAAGGCAGAAGGATAACTCTTAGTAATAACCAATTTTAATACAGGCTTAATTACATTCATTATGCACAGCAGTCTCTCAGCACCAATCTTACAAGTATTTCTCTGTAAGATTTACCTCTAAGCTAGAAAAACATCTATAGTTTAAGTATAATAAGCATTTATGTATTTATAACTCCTATCTATGACCAAAGGTATCCAGAAATCGCTGATAAACTTCAAAGAGCTTAATCAATTTTAATATTAGACAAGGTTGGGTAGATATTCACTGTCTTCCTGTTACTAGTATTCCAAAGCTGTGTAGCAATTTTAAAACAAAGTTATGTGCCCAAATTACTTCTGACAAAAGCAAAAGGACAGGAGTGAAGTATTATGAAGTAACCTCTACACCCCTGGATCATCATCTCTCATAGTTAAAAGTATCTGGGAACCCAATTTGTAATATAACTAACATTGAAAAACTAAACTCACTTTCCTTTACCAATGATACTGATTCACTAAATGACAAAAGGAAAGGAAAAGGCAAGAGCACATTCATGCAACATTACTTGCCACCTTGGTGAATGTATAATTACAGAATTCATAACCAAGGTAGCTATGAGGCAAGAGATGGAATACTGAAGTCTAATGTGCTGATGCTCTTGAAAGAAGTCATGGTAGTATGGAAGGCTAACTAAAAAAAACAGAAAGGAGGGTATGTTGAGAGGACCAATACAGTGTGAACTGCTTCATACATTAAAAACTTGTATTAGTCCTGCCTGGTGTGGCTCAGTGGATTGACTGCCGGCCTGTGAATCAAAGGGTCGCCAGTTCGATTCCCAGTCAGGGCACATGCTTGGATTGGGGGCCAGGTCCCCAATAGTGGGTGTGCGAGAGGCAGCCACACATTGATGTTTCTCTCCCTCTCTTTCCCCCTCCTTCCCCTCCCTCTAAAAATAAATTAATTAATTAATTAATTAATACTTGTACTAATATGAGTATAGCAGATTATACTTTTCAAACATGGCCACAATAGTTATTTCCCATCCTGCAAACTCTTCTACAATGTGACATTGCCCTGTCACACACATCAAGAGGTATAGTCTCATTCCCTGCCCTTGAATCTGGGCTGACCTTAGGATTCACTTGTGGCCAAAAAGAATGTAGTGAAACAATGAGATATCACCTCCCAGCTGTCAGAATGGCTATTTAAACTAAATTAACCTTCAACAAATGAACAAACAAAACAAAACAAACAGACTCAAACAAAACTCAACAGACTCAGAGAACACATTGATAGTTGCCAGAGGCTTAGGAGGTAGGAGCACCAGCAAAAAGGTGAAAGAGACTGAGAGATACAAAGTTATAATTATAACATAAATAAGTCACAGGGATGTAAAACACAGCATAGGGGATACAGTAAATATCACAGTAACTTGTACGGTCATAGATGGTTCCTAGACTCCTCGTGGTGATCACTCTGTAAGGTATACAAACGTCAAATCTACATTGTGCACCTGAAACTAATATAACATTGTATGTCAGCTATACTTTAATTAAAAAGAAGTTTACAGCCTTGGCCAGGTGGCTCAGTTGGCTGGAGTGTCATCTGGTACACCAAAGGCTGTGGGTTTGCTTCCTGCTCAGGGCACCACCTTGCTAAATAAACCATGGTGAGTCATTAGACTTGCAAAAGAAAAAGACCATTCCATTCCAGAATGAAAAAAGAAATGTACTGAAAATGACAATGTGTGACTTCCAAGACTGGATCAGAAAAGGCTGCGCAGCTTCTCTTTGGATGCTTAATTTGGCTGTTACGTTATCCTGAGATGACAAGCAGATGTTCCAGGCCACTCCCTCAAGCCGGCTAAAATCCCAGCTGACAGGCGCCCTCAACGCAGTCACTGCACACACCCAGCCCCGCTGAGCCCTCAGATGACTGCAGCCCACACCTCCGTGCCTGCAACCAAGCTGCTTCAGCGAAAGCTGCTCTGCTGGGCCCCCCTGAGTCCCTCACCCGCCCAACGGTAAGCACATTAGAAAGGCGGCTTTACACGCCTGGGTTTTGGATACTTTGTTAGAAGGCAATAAAACTGAAACGAAGAGATGGAGGCTGAGGACCAGGAGGTTCTCGGTTCTTGTTGTTGCTTTTAACTAGCAGTTGAACAAGTATCAAAGGCAAAAAAACTGAAACCTGAACAACTTTAATTACAAAAGTGCCTATTTATACTCCCGTATATCTACATATATTTTATGTATACATTTAACTTGAAACAACGTAAGAACGTAAGAACCGGCACCGCTGAAAACTGAATTACTCCCACAGAAGGTTGTACAGAGATGAGTGGTGAACACAGACAGAAATGTGAAGAAATTAAAGAGGTTACAGAAAAACAACAGATAAAACAGTACAGACAACCCAAAACTAAGCAACGGGATACATGAAAAAAGAGAAACCAACTGTCCTGGATTGAATAATGTCCTCCCAAAATTCCTGTCTACATGGAAACTCGGAATGTTACCCTATTTGGGAATAGGGTCTTTGTGGATGCAATTAGTTCAATTAAAATGAGGTCATACAGGATTAGGGAGGACCTTAAATTCAATAATTGGTGTCCTTATAAGGCTGACACATGGAGACATAGAGAAGAAGGTGTTGTGAAGACAAAATAATGTATCTAGCACTAGCTGAGGAACTCCAAGGATCGCCAGCAAACTCCACAAGCAAGGAGAGAGGCATGGAACAGATTCTGCCTCAGAACGTTCAGAAAGAACCAACCCTGTCAACACCGCGACCTCAGACTTTGAGCCTCCAGAACTATGAGAGGATAAATTTCTATTGTTTAAAGCCACTCACTTGGTAGTGATTTGCGTCAGGGATACTCTTATACCAACCAATGCACAGATACAAAACACGAAAATTTATCTGAAATAAGATCTGACAAAAAGCAAACCATGCTCCAGGAGAACGGCACACAAACTACCCAGGACGTTGACAGATCCCAGTTCAGCTACTGATGTGCAGGAAAAGAAAGCCATCTTGACCCCCACTTCCGACATCAACAACAATGACCAAAAACAAAATCAACGAAGGCTGTCGAAGATTTAACAACTAACAAGCTTGATCTAATGAACATATGTAAATATTGTACATACTAGGGAAATACACGTTCTTTTCAAATACACATTTATGAAAACTGAATACATACAGGAACACAGAGCAAGTACCAAAAAAATCTGACAAACAGTACTTATAAGCATCACTAGTGTAAAATAAATGGAACATACCATGTTGAAGAAAAGGAGTGCCCAACATCCAATATTCTAAAGATCAATATTTCACCAAATTGAGTTTTACATATAATGTAATCCCAATCTAAATCCCAACAAGGTTTTGTTTTGTTTTTTAATATATTTTATTGATTATACTATTACAGTTGTCCCATCTCCTCCCCCCACCCCCCTCCCTGCACACCCCCTTCCCCCCACACTCCCCCTCTTTAGTTCATGACCATGGGTCCTATATATGAGTTCTTTGGCTTCTACGTTTCCTATACTATTCTTATCCTCCCCCTGTCTATCTTCTACCTACCATTTATCCAACAAGGTTTTGGAGGAATTGGTTAAACTGATTAAAAATTTTATACAATAATGCAAAGAGGAAAAAAAATTTTCTTATTCAGATGAAGAATAAGACAAGAGGACTTCACTAGATTTCAAGATTTATAAAAATGTAAGAATTAAGACAGTGTGAATATAATAGAGGAATCGACAAGTATACCAGTGCAACGGATCAGAGAGCCCAGAAACAAAGCCACATGTAAAGAAACCTGATGACAGCTGGCACTGTGCACCCTCATCAGCAATGCTCTCGGGACAAGTGGCTGTCCCTGTGGAAAATACAAATGGATCCCTCCCTCACACTACACCCAGAAACCAACTGCAGGTGGGTGAAGGGCCTAGATGAGAAAACCAAACTTCTAAAAGAAAATATGGGAAAAGAAAGAATTCTTCAGGCCTCCAGATAAAAAAAAAAGCAAAGCTCCTAAAATAATGGGGAAAAAAATCAGATTGGTCTCACACAGCATTTAATACTAGAAGACAATGGAGTAATGTTTTCAGAATTCCAGACAGAGTGAGTGCGAACCAAATACATATTTTACAAGACAAGCTGTCATAACAGTCATCCTTGAAAACAAAAACTCAGGGAATTCAGAACCCAGCAGAAAACCATCTTAGGAAAACTACTCATGCTGGCAATTACAACTGGACTCAAAGAAAGAGCACATGAGTGGTATGCCATAATGGAGGAGATGACGGAGAGGTCAGTGCTGAATCAATCTACTTACAGGATTCAAATACAAAAAAATGTAGAACTCGAAGATTTGAGGACAGAATGTCAATGTCACAAACCCAGACAATGAAAAGCGAACAATTTAACAACCTAGTCTCAAGAAGGGGAGGTGGGGCCTGGCAGGGCAGCGCCGTTGGTCAGAGCACAGTCCCTGGTCAGGGCACGTAAGCGGATCAACAGATGAATGCACAGGCAGAATGTTTCTCCGATGGTTCCCTTTCTCTTGCTCTCTCTCGCTCTCTCTTTCTGTCTCTTTCTCTCCCCCACTCCTAGATTTCCCCTCCCTTCCTCTTTCTCTCTGAAATCAGTAAACAAAAGGTTTTAAAAGAATGAGATAGGAAGATGAAAGAGTGCTATCTTCCTTCATATATAAACAAACAGATTAGTCTAATATTGAAACCAAAGTGGAAATGTTTTTAACAACCAGTCATGATTTTAAGGGCTAGTGTATCTAATGTTGACGAAGACTTTGGAAAATGGACCCTCTTCCCACACTACTGGTAGAAGAATAAATAAGAATAAAATTTAAGTAGGCAATTTGGTGAGCTGTATCTAAATTTTAAACACACATTTATTAAATATACAATTCCTAGAAGTGAAAGTATCTATCATTTTTAAGTCTGCATGAATTTACCCTCTCCCTAGTCTGCTATGACTAAGCCCAAAGACTCTGGGAAAACCAACACAAGAACCAATCAGAGACAAAAGCTGAATGACAGAAATAGATTACCACTCTTTCTCTTCAGATGGTTTACATTATTAGCTTCTTGAAGGCAGAATACAAGTCTTATTTTCATGCAAAAAGTCTATTTTCATGCAGAAGGCAACACAGTTATCAACTAGAAGGCAATTTTTAGATGCATCCCTTTATTTTAACAGCAATTCTATAAAGAACAAAAGCAATTACCAAAAGGAATTATGTTATTAAGCAACTCTGTCGGTCACATGTGATGAGGAGCTCCAATTTAAATGTGCTTACTCCTAGTTCAAGGACGTTTATAACATTGCTTTTGATATAAGCTGACTTATCTCTCTTTGACTGTACCTGTTAGCCAAACTGTGCAACCACGAAAGCCACCTCTGGTCCCCACCACCTGGCCTCTCTTGTTCCTGCTGACATGATGAGCTTGATAGGTGACATTAGTTGCTCTCTGCATCCCCTAGAAAAGGGGGGAGAAAAGAAAGAATTCTTGTTCACATGAATCTTTTAAAAGAGGTAAACACATATTCCTTGCACACATGTAGTCACTAGCCTATGAAACATGTCAAAAGCAAGGAAAAAGATTAAAACTAACAGTTTTTTCCTTTGGAGTACCTGGTGGTGTTTAGTGCTTTACATTCTCAATTAATTTAATCCTTACCGACAGCTAAAACACAAAAACTCTTACTACTGAGGTTTTACAGATGAAGATGTCAAATCTGAGAGAAGTTAAATAACTTGCCCAAGTTCCCATAACCCGTAAGTAGTGGACTACAGAGCCCAGGCTTCTCACTCACTCAATCACTCGCTCACTCACTCACTCATTCATTCATTCATTCAACCAGTACTTACTGAGGTCCGACCGATACACTAAGTGAACAAAACAGGGTCTGGACCCTCACTGAGTTGACATCCCACTGGGAGAGACAAACCAGTAAAACTTAATTATAATATCAGAAAGTGACAAGGGCACTGTAGAAAAGCAGAAGAGGGTAGGACAAGAAAGACAGACAGGAGGTGATAGTCCCTCTTCAGACTCGATTATCAAGGAAGGCCTCTGAGAGGGTGGCATCTGAGCAGCCTCCGGGATGAAGTGTGGAAGGCCTGGTCTGCAGCCACCATGAAACGTATAATGGAAGAAGTGACGCATATTGGTTACAATTTGTGGTAATTCCACAAACAAAGAGAAGAGCAATTGCTCTCCCAAATTTTCTTCTTCTTAAACAAAAAGGGCATAAAATTACATAGACCTCAAAGGATCTGAACAGACATTTCTCCAAAGAAAAAATACAATGGCAAATGAGTACATTAATAGATGTTGAACATCATTAGCCATCATCAGAGAAATGCAAATCAAAACCTCAATGGGATACCACTACACACCCACTAGAATGGCTGTAAGCAAAAAGACAGACAATAGCTAGTGCTGGTGAAGACAGACATTGGAAACCTATGCATACATTCACTGATGGGAATGTAAAATATACAGCCACTTTGGAAAACAGCAGCTCCACAAAATGTTAAAGATACAGTTACCATATGACCAAACAATTCCACTTCTAGATACAGACTCACAAGAAGTGAAAGCATATCCACACAAAGTCTATACACACGGTCGCGGCAGTTTCGCACGGATGTGGAGAACAACGTGGGGAGTCTAGTCAATAGCATTATGGTAGCTGGGTATGGTGTCAGATGGGTACAGGAGTCATCAGGATTGATCACTTAGTGAGTTATATAGAGTCTGGTCACTGGGTGGTACACCTGAAGCTGGTGTAATGTTGTATGTCAACTGCAATTGAGAAATAAAAATTTAAAGTAAAGATAAATACATAACTTGAAAAAGGTAAAGAACAAGAACAAAAAGTACTCTCACCCTTATACAATGTGAGGACACAAGCAGAACACAGTAATTTACAAGCCACAAAGCACACCCTCACGAGATACCCAATCTTCCGCTACCTTGATGTTGGACAATGCAACCTCCAGGACTGTGAGAAATAAATTTCTATTGTTTATAAGCCATCTAGTCTGCGGCAAATTGTTACAGCATTTCGAATGGACTAAGCTAGTCATTATGGGAACTATCCAGATCATTATGGTAATTAGTGGACCAGCACAGAGAAGCATTACTGTATGTGTTCACTTCTTATGCTGTAACTGAGCACTGATTTCTTTAGATTTCATTATAGGGTCAAGTGATAGGAGAATCCCCTCACCTATAGTGAGTGTGGGCATTAATGATTAATTACTAGTATTAGCAATTATTATTATATATTATACATTATAAGAATTATTAACAATTACAATGGATTGTTATTAACTGTTACCTACATATTTTTTAGGTTTATTCAATTTATTTTCTAATTACAGTTGGCATATAACATTGTACTTAGTTTCAGTGACTGGACATCTGTATACCTTGCAAAGTGACCACTCAGAAGGGTCCAGTACGCACCTGACACCATACATGGTTGTTGACTCTATTCCCTATGCGGAGCTTTGCATTCCCACGACTATTTTTATAACTGCAAGTTTGTACTTCTCGGTCCCTTTCACCGTTTTCACCCATTTCCCCAACCCCCTCCCACCTGGTGACCATCCATTTGTTTTCTGTATCTGTGAGTTTGTTTCCACTTTGTTTGTTTTTCATATCCACGTTTAGGTGAGATCATGTGGAATTTGGCTTTCCTTGTCTGGCTTACCTCACTTAGCACAGTGCCCTCTAGGTCTGCCTGTGTTGTCGCATGTGGTGGGACTTCGCTCCTTTTTGTGGCTGCGTGGTGTCCCATTGTGTGTATGTACCACGTCTTCCTTGTCTACTTGTCTACTGATAGACGTCTGGGTTGCTTCCATATCTTGTCTATCGTGGATGAGGCTGCACTGAGCACAGTGGTGCATGTATCTTTTTGAATTGGTGTTTTGGATTTCTTCAGGTGGATACCCAGGGGTAGAATTACTGGGTCACATAGTAGTTCTATTTTCAATTTTCCGGGGAATCTCCATGCTGTTTTCCATGGTGGCTGTGCCAGTCAGCTTTCTCACCAGCAGTGCACGGGAGTTCCCTCTTCTCTCCATCCTCACAAACACTTGTTGTTTATTGATTTGTTGGTGGTGGCCATTTTGGCAGGTGTGAGGTGGTATCCCATTGTGGTTTCAATTTGCTTTTCCCTGATGACTGGTAATGTTGAGCATCTTTTCATGTACCTGTCAGCCATCTATGCATCCTCTTTGGAGGGGTGTCTATTCAGGTCCTCTGCCTATTTTTTGATCAGATTGTTTGTTTTTTTTCATGTTAAGTTGTGTGAGGTCCTGTATGTTTTGGTTATGGACCCCTTATCAGACATGTCACTGGGTGGGTGTCTTCTCCCATTCAGTGGCTTGCCTCTTCATTTTGTTGATGGTTTCCTTTGCTGTGCAAAAATTTTTAGTTTGATGTAGTTCCATTTGTTTATTTTTTTCTTTTGTTTCCCTTCCTGAGGGGACGTATCCAAAAAATATACCTGGGAGCAATGCCAAAGAGTTTGCTGCCTATGTTTTCTTCTGGGAGTTTTACAGTTTGGGGTCTTACATTTAGATCTTTGATCTATGTGGGATTTGTTTTCCTGTGTGGTGTGGGAGGCTGGTCAGGTTTCATTTTTTTGCATGTATTTGCCCAGTTTCCCCAACACAGTTTATTGAAGAGACTGTCTTTGGCCCATTATCAAACAAACAAAGAAGGACATTTAAGACCTTCGACAACCCCTGCAGGAGGCACCTTCCCGAGGGATCATTCAGCACAAAGTGGAAAAGAGACTAGGGACTCTAGAGTGCCTCTGGGCAGCCTGAAGGACTCATGTGAAGTCCACAATCCATAAATTCAAAGCAAGACCAGTGACCATGACTGTGTTTTCCACAGCCGCAGGTGGTGGTGTGGAAGAGTCAGAGACAGAGCCACCCAGGGCTGTGGTTTCAGAGGTGTAAAGGGTTTCAAAACTGGGAACAAACACCCTTGCAGGTATGTAAGCATGGACTTTGTAAAGGAACGTATTTCCATGCAGCAATTTAACTTCCAGAGGTGGTCTTTTCTAAGAGTCTGCCTGAGAGATGCCTACGGTTCAGGATCTCTTTCCACACCGCCCCCTTCACCGTACCCCTCCCCCCATAGTGTTCAGAAGGAAGGCACCTCTGTCCACCTGAGTCTTCCTATCACTCAATATCCTCAAGTGGAAAATCCTCTGGGACCAAAGGCACAGCTGCACAATTCTTTTAATAGGCGCACCACAAAATCCAACCTCCACCCACTCCACTAATCACGTCATGAATAGATGTACTTCCAATGAAATTGCCCTAATTTTCCATGTATAATGCATATACATAGATATAATGATTACATACCATGGAAATAATAATCCCATGTATAATGAGCACAAAAACACGGGTGCACATGATACATGGGAGCGCATTACACAAGGCAAAAGCACCGTACGCATGTAGATGTTCAATAACCACTTATGATAGTAAGGGTCTCCTGACCCACTTCTTTCCCAGAAGCTGATGAAGCAAACACAACTCTCCAGCTCTGCATTTCCAACATCTTACACAAAAAATCGGAATTTCAAACACAAACATCTGTGTCTCTTGGGAGGCTGAGGCAACCCCACCCATTTTAGCTCCCAGCCAGGCTGCCTGAGGAGAAGGGAACAGAGTCTGAAGGAGGGAAAGGGGGGGAGCCACAAGGAGGCGCTCACAAGTTAGTTTCCTACACTTGCACAAAGGGTTTGACCGGGTCATTTTGTTTCAGGATGTTTTTTTTCCAAGTTACTCTGCTTTGGGGCAAAAAGAAACATGTCTCTCATGAATTTTCATTCATTTTAGCCCTGTAACATGTCTTCTGCTTTCCTTAGTAAATTGAGCAGAATGTATAAAAATTATCTGACAAACTATAAACTACGGAGGATATGGCTGAGAGCAAATACAGACAAGCAGAGATCTTTTGTTTTAATCACTAGAAAAGAATACTCCTACATTTAAAAAAATTCTGGCAGCAAATATGGCAGTCTGGGTACAAGGAGGCTTACTGTGTATGTATGTTTGATATTTTTCAAACAAAAAAATAAACTTTAAGAAAAGGATATGCCACATTCTCCTCACTCCCAGTTTTTCAGAGTAAATCAAAAACACTTTCTAAAATGACTGGATTTGCAAGGTGGTAGAAATATGCCTGCACTTCATGAAGCATCTAAAGGCCCCTCCCACCTGCGATCTTCTTCTCTCTCCCTTACCCCTTCTTTTCTTCCTTTTCCACCCACTGGAGACAATCCTTCCTACACCTCTGCCGGAAAAACATAACAATTCAGTGACTCACTGAAGACCAAGAGTTCAGTTAGTATCTCCTTCTGACTACACATTCCTATTCTCTGCCTTCAACAGTTTAGTGATATGCATAGATTATAGACCCTGTAACATTTACGAGCCATATCATTTGTTGTTATTTATGAACAGTTTTATATTGTACTTTTACCAGTATTTGTGCGCATCTATTTTGACTTGCTTGGGAGGCAGGTCAAGCACTCTGAGTGGTTTTTTCCACAACACCCACCCTCACCTGCCTAGCCAGTGCTCACTAAAAGTCAGATACAAGGCATTTCTTTTAAAGTATGACTTGTTTTGTGTATAACGTGCAAACGAAATGATGACTGGCATTCAGAAATCCCAAGTCTAGCAGAACTGGGACAATTCATTTCAAAAGAATTCACTCCCTTTCCACATTTGGGACTAAATGACTATCAGTCCTATTGCTAGGCTAAAGTGGCATGGCCTCTGACATTGATGCTGTACCTTTTCTATACATTCCATAAACTGCTGTCCTCATGCACCACACATGTGGCCCTGTGCTCCTTTTTGACCCACCTTAATTTCCACGTGAGCTGTTCGGTTAATTTATCCACTTTCCCACAGGGCAAATTAACTTTCCCTATGATACCATTTAGAAAATGTCATTCTTTGTGAGTTTATTATTATTTTATAAAGAACTCTGCATTTTTATGTGAAATTGGTAAAGGCACAGAGCATAGACCAAATGCCAAGCATAATTTTGGACTTCCACCTCTACCACCCATCCCACAATCTACCTTAAACAGACTGCTAAACAGTGTCTCCCTCCAAAGAGAACCCCTCAAATGGTAACTGACACACTACTTTCATGTCCCAAAACATAATCTGGATGAAACTGAAGAGATGGAAATGTGCAATGAGAAGAAACCCTTAGTCCACAGGGCTGCTGAAAACTGAAACCTTTAGTTCAATCAGTGATAACTGAAATTAATCTTTTGAACACTAACAAGCCAAACAGCACAAGTGAAGACCATATACTCCTGGAGGTTGAGAAAACAACCTGAGAAGGCTACACTTAAATCTTCCAACAACAAAGCATGAGTAGCAACACTGACTGCGAGGCAGGACGTGAATCAGGCCCGACCCCAAAACTCCTGAATCAGAACTGTTAGCAGTGTGCTTCTCCAATCACTATCAACTGTCATGCATGCTCTGCATACATATTTTGTCTCCACAGCTATTCTGTTTTAAGGATTAAAGGATACTTAAATATTTACTTAATAGATTTTTAAAATATCAATACTTCAAATGGAAGGTCCCCGGGACAATCTCCAGGTGGGAAACCCAGACCTAAGAGGTTCCTAGAAGTCAGAAATGAGCCTGGAACTACCGTTCATTCATTCAAGGTTATTGACTTAATCCCTTCTAGATACTGGGGATAAAAGAGAACAAGACGTTCCAGGGAAGGACACCGACTGCAAACAGATGAAGAAATCATTCCACTGCAACAGGCCCCTGCCTTGACCATGGTGACAGCAGGGCAGTTCCCACACACATGAAGGGAGTTCCGAGGCTGGGCAGCCAAAAATACACTAACATCTACCCCAAAGGTTGAAGTTAACTAGTCTAACCATGACAGTGCACAGAAAAACTTGTGCATGAATGTTCACAGCAGCATTATTTGTAATAGCCAAAAACTAGGAACAACTCAAATGTCCATCAGCTGACGAAAGAAGGGGGTATATTCATACAATGGAATACGAATCAACTATATAAAGGGATGAATTATTGATACATGCTACAATGTGAAGTAACCTTGAAAGCATGTTAAATGAAAGACACACACAGAAGGCACGTACTATATGATTCCATTTATAGGAGTCTGGAATAAGGAAACCCAAAGACGCAAAGCTGATCCCCGGGTGTCAGGGGCTGGAGGCGGGGAAGCAGGACGATAGAGAGGAAGTGCTAATGGGTGCAGGGTTTCTGTGGGGGGCGATGAAAATGTTCTCAAATCAGACACTGGGGATGGTTGCACAACTCTGTGAATATACAAAAACCACACTGAACTGTACACTTAACACAAGAGAAAGAAAGACAAAGATAGGAATGCAAACATCAAAGCAACAGAGAGAAGAACAAGTGAAAAGAACCTGGATAATGGCTGCATTCACCTAAACTTAGAAAATGAACTTCTATAAGATAACGTCTAATATTTCCACTATTTTTACTCACAACTTACTTGGTAAAGAACTGTGCCCTTGGGAAAGGATATTTCACTAAAATGATTACCACTTAGGTAAACATTAAAAAGAAACATTATTCTCTTCATTTGAACTAATTACTTAGTAACATGTTTTTAAAACAATTCCCGGTCATAGTTCTGTTGTTGGTATGCTATGGGTAATTATCCATCTCAGAGCAAGAACTGGTCATTTCCAGGCTGGTGGAAGACAAAATTCTACTATCAATTGGATCTTACTTTAAATTATTAAATACTACTTTTGCATTTCAGATTTACAGAACTTTTCCATCTTTTTCTAACTCAAAGCCAAGAGTAGAACAGGATTTCTCAACTTCAGAAATAATAACTTTCTGGCCCAGATCATCTCTGCACTGTAGGATGTTTAGCAGCATCCCTGGCCTCTACCCACTGGATGCCCGAAGTAACAAACACATACACATTTGTAACAACCAAAAATGTCTCCAGATATTGCCAAATGTCCCCTTAGGGTGGCAAAATTTTACCAGGTTGAGAACCACTAGAGAACTACTCCTCAAAATTCAGTGAAAACAGAGCCAGGCTGGGGAAGCCTACTTCACATTTCAAATTGAGAGAAGCAACTACACTGTGGAGAAGCTAACACTGCTGGGTACCCTGCCAAAAGCCAGGGCTCAGAATTGCCTAAAACCATGAGAGTGGCCACTATCCTTTGGAATTTCCATGCCCTGGAAAGAAAGTAAAAATAAAAAACATGAACACAAAAATAACAAAGACAAGTAGAAAAATGCTAGCATCCACCCCAAAGTGACTATCTAGACCTGCCCTGTCCAACAGAACTTCATTCGGAGATGATGCAAATGTTCTGTACTGCGCTGTCCAATACGGTGGCCACTAGCTACATGGAGCAATACAGCATTTGAAATGCGACTAAAGAACAGAAATTTTCATTTTATCTAATTTCTAACTAAATTTAAGTTGCCACAGGTGGCTAGCAGCTACCAAATTGGACAATGCAGATCTATCTCTTGCTATCATCCTTCTCATTACTGTTGTTAGTCAACATTAAGATTACATTCTTGATAAAAGTCTAGCTTTTCCTCATTGGGCAATTATTCCAGCAGCATCTCCCTGGCTTCTCGGGTAAGAAGATCAGTACCTATCCCTGACAACAGCCAGGCCAATGCTCCAATCTTGCTTGCCCTTTAATGTGCGGTGTGTTCCATTTCTGCATTCTTGTTTCATTTTCTGTACCACCTCAGTCTTCTCCAAAATCCACAATGAGCAGCTGGCCTTCTAAGAAAAATATCTACCAGTACATGGGGTAAATTGTTCAGAAAAGGTAGAACTGGTAAAAGGGAAAATTATCTCATTCATTTATTTGTTTGTTTTTTAAGTAACTCTCTCCCTAGTAAAACATCCTATCCAGAAAAACAGAACCCTTTTCTGTTTTGTTTGTTTGTTTGTTTTGTTATTGTTTTTACCACCTAGATCCCCAACACATGGAACAAAAGCCTGTGCCAGGTATGCTTCAACTCTATTACAGGCATACCTCAGAGATACTGCAGGTTCAGGTCCAGACCACCACAATAAAGTGAGTCACAAAAATTCTGGGTTTGCCAGTGCACACAAAAATTACGTTTATACTGTCCTATAGTCTAGTCAGTATGCAATACCATTATGTCTAAAAAAATGCACATAACTTAATTTAAAAATACATCATTGCTAAAAATGCTACCCATCACCTGAGCCTTCAGTGAGTGATCATCTTTCTGCTGGAGGAGGGTCTTACCTCAATGCTGATGAAAACACAGTATCTGTGAAGCGCAATAAAATGAGGTATGCCTGTAATTCATTTAAACCTCATTATAATCCTGTCTGTTTTCCAGGGCTTCCACATCTGGAACAATATCTAATTTCCCCAGCAACCCGTCTTCCTGGAACATCAGTTTTATCATGTAATGGGAACATAGAAGGTGTATGGGTTCTTCACATTTGTGTATACCCATTGACTTAAGTATGGGAGAGGGAAAAATGGTGGGTGTTCCCTATTGAGGCAAAGAAATACTTACAAGGCCCAGAAAATTAAAATTCTAGCCTCATCAAAAATCTCCCACAGAATCAAGTCTTATCTCTGCAGGCAAACATTAACAACTGCATAACCTCGCCCACCCTACTGAATTTTAGCCCCAGCCCTCAACAAAACCCTCCAGAGTAGTTAATTACTCATAGTTGGTGCTGGAATGAAAAATAATAATAATTCTTATTCCCAGCCCTGCTAAGTTTATCTCTCCTCTAAATTGAAAAAAAAAAACAACCCACAAACTTGTCTTACACCATTCACTGTGGTCAGAGTGACGAACTCATCACCAGGCAGTCATTTACAAGCCCAATCAGGCCAGGAGCAACCAGACTGCAAACCCTGAGTCCTTCATTTTTCATCTTTTCCATCTCTAGCACAAGTCTCTACAACGAATACACACTTATTTGGCAAATGGAATAGTAAATAAATGAGCAATAGACGGTGTAACTGAAATTACCTTTAAACACCTTAACTCAGTCCCTTATTTCCCTAACTAGGAAATACTCAAGGTAACAGAAGCAATATCAATAGTTTCATGGCAGTAGCTTCACTGCACTTTCAAACTCATTATCTTCTTTACTCTGTGAAGTACACACTAATATACCCTTCTTTAGTCAGCTGACATTTAAAGAAGTTATTTTCCTCAAAATCACACACTAGTAAATAGCAAAGCTGGTACCAGAGACCAGGCCAGTAATCCAGTGCCCTTTCCAATGTCCTAACTCACCTTTTACTTCTCTCTCTCAAAACCTAAGGAAGAAGTATTTACAAAAAGAAGAAAGGAATCAGGTGAGAATCCTTAGCAACAGCAGATGTGGTAAATGAATGACTGCAAATGCACATTTGCCTGAAATGGCTTCTATTTTTTTGTCCCTTGCCTCATCAAGGGTAATAATTGGCAGGGCTGCATTTAAACCTCATGATTTTGTTGTACTGTTTAATAAAAATGTCCACCTAAACCTACAAGCACAGCGCCTTTCCAAGCTGCCAAGTTGGACACCACATCCCCATCACGCTAGGTATTGACAATCTTAGATTAAAGCTGTTAGTTATCAAAGAATAAGGAAGGAAGCAACCTAAATGAGGACACGACATCTGACACCATCAAAGCCAACTGGCTGTCGTTGCTAAATGTTATAAACCATGAATCCTCCCACACCTTACTGTCTCCAGGAATCGAGTCTTAAAACTCATGTTATGTATTAGACATTCGAATTTAACACCGAGCCACAAAGAAACCTCAGTTCAGGGCAGTCTCAACTCATGAATGGCTACATTGTTGGGTACTCTCCGTTCACACTGAAATGCAGAAATGGAAAGACTTGGAAATGGACTCAAACCTGGGCTAACTGCACTGGCAGAGCCAAGAAAAACCAGCAACACAGGGAAGACGCCCGCCTCCACCTCCTCTGCAGACGTTCTCGCAGCTCCAGGGGATACCGGCAGCTCCCCAGTCGAGGGTGCAGGTTTCAGCGGCCGCCAGCTCTCTCCGGAAAGACTAACTCGAGGTCTCTGAGCCGACAAACTGAGGGTGGGTCGGAAGGCACGCACCGCCCAACCCCAGACCCCCGCCGCGCCACCTCCACCACGCACCACCCACCAACCCAGCTGGAAGGCACCGTGGCCTCCGGTACCTATCCCCCGCGCTCCAGAGAGGATGCAGAGGAGGCGTAAGGGAGACAGCAGCTCCGGAATCAGCTGCAGCCGGAGGCTCCGGCCTCCTCTGTTCCCACTCACCCAGTTCTGCGCGTCGTTGCTCAGCTTGACTTTCTTGCACAGGCTCCCGGGAACCTCCATAGTTGCAGAACGCGCGCGGGTACCGTGGTCCTCAGGATCTGCAGGCCAACCGAAGCTGGGAGGGCCGGCGGGGGCGGGGCCGCGCGGGAGGCGGGGTCTCCTGGCGCCAGCGGGCGCGCGCTGACGCACGCTCGTGCTCGGGACTGCGGGCGTGTCCGCGGCTCGTCGGGCTCAGGTCCAGGGCAGATCTGTGCGGGGAGAGCGAAGCGGAAGTGGAGAGCCGAGGGCTCACAGTGCTATTCCGTCTGAACTCTCAGGGAGGGACAGGGCTGGGAGGGTAATTGTGGAACGCCCAGACAGCTCCCGGTCAGCCGCCTGGCGCTGCGCATGCGCGGAAGTTGGGCCGTCCCGGGCACCGGCCTCCGGGAGAGTAGCTCCTGGATCTTGGTGACAGTGCCCCTTGGGAGAAAACGTCAGCTGGATTCCGGCCTCCCGGCCTTTCCTCCAAAAACCCGGCCAGCGGTCTCTGGTGTCCACCCAATCTGTCCCCTTGTTAGCCGGGCCACATTTAAAACTGGATTTTCCAGAACTGCACAGGGAAGAATTGATTCCCTGGACTTATTTTCTACTAGTTTCTCTTCACTTTAAAATTCTGCTCAACAAAAATTTTTTTACCAAAATCAGTACCCCATCTCTGGACATCAAAAATTAATACCCCGAAATATAATGGAATAAGTATTGCTAAGACAGTCACTTAAAATAGGAGGCTATTAAGGAAGTAGGGCCTGTGAACATCTGTGTCAGTTCAGAGAGTTGCTAGTAAGTCACTAACCTGTTGCTAAACTGAGCTCAAGGTGGAGCCATAAACATTCTAGAACAGCATCTGCTGCCTGGCAATAGGTGCACTTTGCTTCCTTCCTTGTAGTTTTTCCCACCTTCATTTGCATATTGGAACTAACCAATCCCTGTGAATTTATCCTTCATCTGCGTGGAAGAATTACACTGATTTTTGCCTTTATAAACCTCTCCCTTCTTTGTTCTCTCCAGAGCAGTTTGGGTTGCTACCCAGATCTGAGTCTCTCAGATTGCAATACTTTTGCTCCAATAAATGCCTTTATTGCAGTCTGAACCTCTTCGGTTAACACCCACATGGAAACCTCTCTTCACACCAGGAAATTTCTGTCCAGTGATTCTCACAGATTAGGCCGAAAGAGGGCCTCCGTATTATTAGCTCCTCAGGAAATCCTTAGAGGCTTAAGAGGGCTGCTGGTTACCATAGGGTAGAATGCCCATCTGTGGGACATTTTCAAATTCACCCAATAATTCCAGGGCTAGTTCACAGGGGGATGAGCTGGGGGTATAAGGGAGCTTTCTCTATGACTCATCGCCTCTCCCATTGCCATTACTGTATGTGCTTCTCCACAGCTTGCCCCTGGCACCAAGACAGTTGTTTGAAGGTCTGTTCCTCCATAACCCAACACCCTCGCCCCTCAACACACATACACACACGCACACACACCCCCTCTAAGACCTGAAGCTGCTACCTCTTGATAGCTAGCAAATAAGTCCCCTATTTATTTACCAGACTGCTACTGTCTCAAATTAGGCTTTTCCCATATCCAACTTGAATCACAACCACGCCCCTTAACTGAACATCCTCCCACCTGTGCAGCTGTTGCTACACACCTGCCACCCACAACATTCTTGCAACTTCTGTCAGAGTAGTATTTCTAAAATTGAAATTCGGTCTTATTATTAGACCAGTTAAAATGTCAGTGGTTCCCTACAGCTTTTTCTAGAGGATTCTTAATCAGAGGTCTGCATACATAATTGAATCTCAGTATAATTCTGAATTCTTCCAATGACAGGAACAAACCAGATAAAAACACACTACCACATTTGGAATCAACCATTTCTCCAAGGACTCCTGGTTATTGTTAGAAGGAAATGGTATTTAGGTATCACAGTCTGTACTCTAGGAGTGCTCATTTGCTTATGACCTAGTCTACATTTGTAGTCTTTTTAATGAAAGGCTATTTTTAAAGTAAATTATATTATTAGTTTACATTGATATTATCAATTCAAATTCATGATTTCTGGCAGACATGGGTCATGCAAATGAGCCTGAAATGTCTTGTCAAACCAGAAACAAGGAAATTATCAAGAAGTACTAGAATTATGTCAAAAGGACTCGAGTCAACTTGAAGAAGCTTTCCCATGTCAAAAATGGTACAATTAGAGCACTATGGGGTAACAATTAAAAGATATTAAAACAAATCAAATATTTTTACATCTAGGTTTTCAAAATAATGATATTTTAAAAAGAACTCATTCTCACCCTTGGAGGATGTTAGTGAACCAACTTATTATTTTGAAAACTGATAAAGGGAAATTATTAAGCACTTACTCTGCATCCCCTGCACTAACTGTATGTCAGGTAATAAAAAAGTTAAAGAGGGGAAGTTTCTCTTTGTAAAGTACAGCTAAAATAAAGAAGAAAAGTTAGAATTATAATATCACCAT
>VMDR010003790.1:0-21205 GCA_007922815.1 Macrotus californicus
TCAAACTATTTATTAATTCAAGCTGCCTGAGCCTGAATTACGGAGGTTTTAATATCTGCACATCTCTGCTCTTCAGGTGACATAAGTGGAGTTTCACTGCTGGACGGGAATAACCTAAGTGCATCAGAAACTCCTGAAGGGCAAGTACTGTAGGCTTCATGTCATCTGGTGAACAGTAGGAGGCAAATGGCGGATTTTCATTATTCGTTGTTTGGTTAGTAACTAAAATCCCTTAAAAAGAGCAGCGTCAGAGGGTCCTCGGTTCTGGGCAGAATTACAAATGATGGCCCCACCCTCACCATCCAGGTACCTGGTGACCTGGTAGATGACAAAGTCAGGGCAGACTGACCAGACAATTCAAACCACCCTTAAATACGTTCAGCTATATGTTTTGTGACCTGAGAGTTCAACAGGCAATATTCTAATTTTAAGAAGGCCAACTTCACCGTTTTCAACAGTGCTGAATTCATCAAAAATATTTAGGAATACAGTGGACGTAAGATTAAAGATTTCCACCTTCAGCTATAGCACCAAGCACTGGGACTCTAGTACAGGGAACGAAAAATAATGAACAAACTTGGATTTCAATTAATCACTTTTTGCACCTGAAAAGCAGTGCCTCAGCTATAAATCTACAGAATTCTGTTGCACTTGTGAACGTACTAGTATAGTAAGCAACAAAGAAGCTCAAAAAAGTGTTCATCTGAAAAAGCGACTTCTGTTCTGAACGCATGCTCATCTCTTCCGAAGTGGCTCCGCCCCCAGGACCGAGACAGCAGGGCCAGGATCCCCCTACCCAAACGGAAAGCTGTGAAGAACCAGTTTGCAGATCTTTCGTTCGGTCACAGCAGTGACTGTTCAACCTTATAAAACTACGTTCAAATTTTAATTTGTGAGCTCAGTTTACAAGTCACTCTGTGTCTCTCAGTACAGTCAGATTTTTCACCCTGTCTCTTACCTTCGACTGAGATGTCCTGAATGGCGAAGCGGAGGATGATGGTCCAGATCATGCCCAGGGTCATCTTCACATTGCCGTCGACAATCTCTTTAGGGAGGAAAACCAACAGCAGATTAGTGTGAAGATACCATAAGCAGTACACGATACTTTCCTGTAAGTATGTTTCCCATGAGTTTTGACTTCAGAACTACTGGAAAAAAATATATATGGAAAGACAGCTTTATATTTTCATAAGTGTCAGGTGTCTGGCTATAAACATGATATTCATAACCAAATGCTTCCTGTTTAAATGAATTCTGAGTTGATAACAAGCACAAACCTTACAAATTCACAATCACTGAAAACAACCCATGAGTTTCCCAAGTTTAAAGATGAGGTGAGCTAAGGTTCGAAATGCAGTCATATCCCCTCTTTCTCGGGGGGCACATTCCCAGACCCCCAGTGTATGACTGACACTGGGGACAGCACCGAACCATGTACATACTGCATTTTTTTCCCACGCCCACACACCTGCTCACCTACAGGAAGCACACACGGCTTCTCTTTGGTGTATCTGTGCTGCCAGTGCGACTGCTCCCTGCTTTGGGGCCATGATTAAGAAAATAGCGGTGATTTGAGCACAAGCCCTGGATATCGCCACAGTGGATCCAATATCCTCCGGGCTACTAAGTGATTAATGGGTGAGGAGCACACACAGCGTGGAGCAGAGGGACAAAGGGGTGATTCATGTCCCAGGATGGAGTGGGACAGGCCAAGATTTGATCACACTACTCAGAGTGATGCACAATTTAAAAACTTAGGTACTGTTTATTTCTGGAATTTTCCATTTATTATCTCTGGCCTATGGTTGACTGTGGGTCACGGAAACCATGGAAAGTGAAACAGCCGATATGGGGGGACCACTGAAATGAAGTACAGGCTCATTGTCACCATGGTCCTTCTTCCAGTCCCAGCTGGCAGGTTCACAGGACAGCCGTGTACAGTGGCAGGCAGGGACTCCTGGTCCCCCACAGACAAGGAAGAGGCCACGTTCCTTCCCAGTCATGAGTTCTCACTGAGAGCCGATGGGATGTCTACGTTCTTTCTCACTCCTGTAACAGGTTTGGCGTGGATAGCATCATGTTAGACTGTTCTTTGCAAATAATCCTGGAGCCTGGCCGGCCATTCACAGCACCACCTGCTCTCATCTGTCTGTGCTCAAAGCCAGCAGAAGCCTGACCCACTGGGGCACCCTGGGGCCCACCGCCACCGTGAGGCCAGCCACTGCGGCGCCAGGCCATTCCTGTCACAGCTCACCTTCAGCCCCGATGGACACGAGTTTCACGCCTTTGCTGGCTATGTAATCCAAGGCTTTGTTGACATTGGCAATTTTGTGGAATCGCATTTTTCCTCGGTCAGGTTTGGGCAGCCTTTCCCCTGTCAGGTGAAAACAGATCAGTGTAGGCAGAGAAAGTACTCACCCTCCCCCACCCCCTGCCCCCCCACCCCGACATGGAATTGAAATGTCAAAGTTCAGAGTCATGCTCTCCTTAATGGAAATGGGTACCTGTTTCTGATGTGCCCCTGGTTTCTCAGTCAAAGGACAGAGGGAATATTAACCAACACACCCAAGAGCAAACGGACCCATGGGGAGCCATGCTACTAAGGCCGTGTGCTTTTCAGATCTGCTGAGTGTCCAGCTGGGCCTGTGTGCCCAATTACAAAGGAGCTAGGAAGGAAGCTGCTCGGTGCCCGGGAGCCTCTGGGGCTGCTAACTAGCTGCCCGAGGAAGGCAGGGCAGCCTAGTTCAAGTCTCAGAGGCGGCTGCCAGGGCTCCTCCCAGACACCTGATTATGAAGATATATGGATCAGGCAGACTTGCCATCACCCTTCCCAGTCACCTCCACAAGGGCGACCATTCTCTAGCCCAGAGTCTAAACCAGCCAGCTGAGGTTCAGGGCAAAGCACAGCCCCTAGTTGTGCCAACACATACGCTGGGCCTCTGCTTGACAGACAATTTCTGGAATACACACAGGCTGGACTAAGGATGCAGAGGGCAGCATGGCGGGTCGCCACATAACTGTCATTTTCTTCTTCTTTATTTTGTTACAAGGTGGGTGATAGAAACACTAATATGCCAATTTTAAACAGAATACACTTCCTTTTTAAACAGAAGAATAACTCCCAGCAGACTGCTCTTTGAGAGGCTTTCTTTTCCAATAACACCATGTTCTTGACTAGCGGGTTCAAGGGAATTGCAAAGCAGCATGTCTACCTAGAGGCCCTTCTGCTGCTCACGCACCCGAGGGCGGGATGGGTGTGGCACCGAAGCAACGCTTCCCACCAACCTGAGATGACTTCCAACAGCAGCATGAGCTTCAGGCCGTTCCTGAAGTCCTCCTCGATGTTCTCGATCTGGGTGCCAGCTTTCCTGAGGTGGGAGTTACACCAGGCAGTGAACGTCTGCAAGACAGTGCAGGTGGCTCAGCATGGTCCCTCCATGGGGTCACGCCCCGCGTCTCACACCTTCTGGAGCTTCTTGGGCCATCAAACAGAATGTGATGGAAAGAATGACGTGTGGCCCAAGGGTAAGATTTTAGCAAAATTTCCTCTTTAGAGACAAAAACCTTTTATTTGATATATCAACCTGCGGGCTTTTTGCCTTCAGTTTGAAAAGATACCACATTTACACCTATGCCTCCCCCTTCAGAAGACTCTGTGTCTACCACAAAAATAAGCTTGCCTGCGAAATGGGTGAATAAGTAATGTATAAAGACTGTCTTACTTACTTACATCAAATGTCTTACTTCAGAGCAGAGGGTGGGTGGTATTGTGTAGCAGAAAAGGGAAGAGAGGAGGGGCCCCGTCACTGCTAATTATCTGCAAGTTATCCTGGATAAACAACAGTCTTAAGCTAGTAACTAGTTAATGAAACAAATTTGCGGTATTGTCAATCTTCAAAAAAGCAATAGCAGCGGTGATAATAACCTCCTCCTGGCGCAGCCCTGGACTGCAAAGATGGTCAGATACAGCGCCACCCTGCAAGGGCTCCCAGCCTAGTCCTGCTAGCGAGTCTCCAGGCGCCCTTCAGAGGAGAGGCAGGCTGCACGTGAAGCGGCACCCGAAGGCATGCTGTTTATTTTTTCAAGGTCTTTGAAATTGGCTTCCACTTGTGCACGATTTCCTGCCAAAACCAGATTAGAAACACTCCTGGCAGCTGCTGGCTCAGAATGCAAACTGTCCCCAGTCTCTCAACAGCTGCTGGGCTCAAGAACAAAGTGCCTGCGTGTCACACCGGGTGGAGACACACAAGTAAGCTGCCTTACAGACGGGAAAATGAACCTCTCAAAAACCGACTGTTCCAAGGAAGACTACAAACAGTTTCCATAAAAATGATTTTCCTGGGTAATAAAGAGGATTTTCAAATCTGACTAAGAGTCACTTATTGCAAGAAATATGTGATGGCATTAAATTCTAGAGCAAAAAGAAAATAGCGACATTGTCTTGGATTTGCAACAGTAAATTTTCCCGACAACCTAAACGGATAATTACTTTTCCTAAAACTCAGGTAAATTTTAGTCAAGTCTAAACGGAAGAGGCACTCGAAGCCATATATATTCTAGTTCTGTGCACAACCCCTGTGGAAGGCAGTAGCCACTGGTAGCTACATGAATGTAAATTAAAATTAGAGGAAATTAAAATTTTAGCTCCTCGGCTGCACAAGCCACCTTCTGAGTCCTCAAAGGCCATGTGGCTTGTGGCTGCCGTGTCGGATGATGCAGACGCAGACCGCCCCAGCATCACGGGAAGTTCTATTCAACAGCGCTACCCTACAAAACAAATTCTGTTTTATGAAGCTAAGATTATTACAGGAGTCTATAATTTATTTACATAAATATGAATTCTATGTATCTGCTTTTTGAGTAGGTAATATAGTCCCTTAGTTCAAAATTCAAGTGGTACGAAAGGCTTGAAGAGGGGGAAGCCTCCTAGCGTCCTTGCCCAGAGGACAGGTATCAATACACAGATGCACGCTTCTTCAGCCCTTCGACACAGGGCCTGGAACCCACATGGCCCAGCTCCTGGCTTTCTTACTCACTTAAAAAATGTAACCTAGACAGTATTTCATATCAGCAGAATCATTTCTTTTTATGGCAGAAGAATATTCACTGTGGTATATATACCATCCTTTATGTAACTTCATGTAACTAGCTCCCAGGGATGGATGTTGAGGCTGTTTCCAGATAACTAAGTTCTTCTACTAAAAAAACTTTGCAGGTCCCATACACAGCAAGCAAAGCTCTTCAAAGGTGGTGTTTCTTAGCTAGCAATGCTATGACTAATCATATGCTTAACTTTCAGGAAAGGCACAAGACAATAGCAGGTTATGATTTTTTAAATGGAATTGATAGAAAGTATGATATAAAATATTTATATAGTTGTTTTTACTTAGATTCTACTTAAAGTGGGCAAATATTGCTGGTGTAAATGACCTCACCTTGTCACCATGTTAAGTCCCTTCATGATGAAAGTATCAGAAGCACTTTTGGATGTAACCCCAAGCTGCTCATGAGATCAGGGCAAGCTTCCTGACCCCACTCTGGATTCCCGTAGAGTCTGTCTGTTGCTACCTTTCCATAGGTATACATACCATAACGGTAGATTACCACAAGTGATTTCCAGTTGTGCAAATCCAGAAAACAGGTTTAATCATAAAGTCAATTTTTGAGTTAAGTCTAATGAAATGCCCCTATATTTTTAACAATTTTTAATTTTTCAATCATATTGACATATAATATTTTTATTAGTTTCAGATGTACAACATAGTGATTAGACATTTATATAACTCACAAAGCGATCACCCCAATAAATCTAGTACCCATCTGACACCATACATAGTTATTATAATATTATCATATTAATATAATAACATTAATTATATTAATATATTATATATAATGCAATATAATGCTATGTCAACATCACATCACATAATATAATGATATATTGATATATCAATATAGTGTATAATTAATATAGTGTGTGAATTATTAATATTAAATATCATTGATGATATAAAATTACTGATATTATATTATTAGTATAATATATACTCATTATTATACTAATATTATACTATATTCCCTATGCTGTACTTTACACCCCCTATTTTTGTAACTGCCAATTTTCATATCTTAATCCCTTCCCCTTTTTCACCCTTCCCCCACCATCCCCCTCCTATGCAGCCATTAGTTTGTTCTCTGTATCTACGAGTTCACTTTGGTTATTTGTTCATTTATTTTGTTTTTTAGATTCCATAGATAAGTGAAATCACACAGCATTTGTCTTTGTCTGTCTGACTTAATCACTCAACACAATACCCTACAGGTCCACCCATGTTGTTGCAGGTGGCAATATTTTGGGGTTTTTTTCTTATCCTCCCCTGAAGACACATTTTCATTGATTTCAGAGAGAGAGGTAGGGAGAGAGGGAGAGAGAAACACTGATGTGAGAGAGAAACACCCGTTGGTTGCCTCCCATAAGTGCCTGAACCAGGACTTGAACCTGCAACCTAGGTATGTGCCCTGACCAGGAACTGAACCGGTAACCTTTTGATGCACAAAATGACACTCCAACCATATGAGCCAAGTGGCCAGCCCAAGATTTTATTCTTTCTTATGGCTGAGTCTTACTCTGTTATATGTATGGATACCACTTCATCTTTATCATTCAGCTATTGATGGGTGCTTACATTGCTTCCATATCTTGGCAATTGTAAATAATGCTGCAATGAACACAGGGTGCTTATATTCTTCCAAATTAGTGTTGTGGGTTTCTTCAGATAAATACCGAGAAGTGGAATTGCTGGATCTTTCTTTGTCTCTTGTCATAGCCTTTGTTTTAAAGTCTATTTTGTCTGGGACAAGTATTGCTACCCCGGCACGTTTCTTGGTGCAGTTTTCATGAAATGTCTTCTTCCATCCCTTCACTTCCGTTCAGTCTGTGTGTGTCTTGTAGGCAGCATGAGTAGGGGTCCTATTTTCACATTCGTTCAGCCATGCTACGTCTTTTAATTGGAGCATTTAATCCATTTGCATTTAAAGAATTGTTGATATGTAGTTACTGTCATTTTATTTTTCATATTTTTAATCTTTTTTCCTTCTTCTTTTAAAGAAGTCCCTTTAACTTTTCTTATAATATGGCTTTGATGGTTAGAAGCACCAGCAGCTGATTCTTGTCTGGGAAGCCTGGCATGGGGCTGGGACCACTCGATCCTCTGGGCAGCTGACACATGCCTCCAGATTTTAGCCACCACACGTGGGTGTGGGACCAGCCCATCCCGCATCTCCGCCCCTCCTACCAGTCTGGATGTTGTTTCTTCTGTAAATCCTTAGTTGTAGGGCCTCTGTTCGGCGAGACTTCAGGTGGTTCTGTGAGGGCTGTTCTGCAGTGTGGCTGTAATGCTGATGTGGCCGTGGGAGGACTCGAGAACGGTGTTTACCCAGCCTGCCATCTGCACTGGAAGCGAGTGTCCCTGTCTTTAATGACCATCCCTCAGAGCCAATCAGGGGGTGCCGAACAACTTAAATGTGAAAAGGGTCCCAGCTCAGTGACAACAGCTTACAAAGAGGCCAGTGCACTCTGAAAAGGAACTTCAAGCTAGGTATCATTTCATTCTGTTCACAGTTTAAATCCCCACAGCCTGTGGAGACTGTTCCTAGCATTTCCCATTGTCCCGGGTTTCCGTGAAAAGCCTGAATGTGTGGAGGGTTTAACAGCAAAGCTGCAGCACAGCAACCAAACCCCACCTGTTTTACTTGAAGGCTTCTTTGTGGGTTTTCTCACTAACTGATAGGCATCTCTAAGGCCCGTGGGAACTAAGTCTGGGAGTGCTGGGATGGAATACAGGGAGGCTGAGGCTCCTTGGTTCACACCAGATTACCAAGGGCTGTCCCTTCCTAAGAGACATGGGGTCTATGAACTGGTCACAGACCATCAAGGAAAGAGGCCAAGCCTCCCAGCCCACGGCTAACTTGGAAGCTGCCCTGTCATCTCTGACCAGCCCCCTGGCTGGACTGCCACTCAGCCCTTCCTGCTCTACTCCCTGGCAGAGCAGCCCTCCCGCACTGCTCCATGCCCCCTGGGAAAGAGAACTGAGATGGGAGACCACAGAAGCTTCTGCCTGTGGAAGGGAAAGGCAGGTGCTTCCAGGCCTTGTTACCCTACAAAGAAGCTCATGGCAGAGCTAAAGGACAGTGCCAGGTCACCACTGAGTGAAGGTGGGCAGTGGTGGGGTCTCTGCCTCATTGTGTGTGCCCCGCAGACACCGGGGCAGATCTCAGCATCTCTTCACCAAGCATAAGGGATGACAACCCACAGGCCAGGGCAGGCAGTCCTGTAGGCGCAGACTGGCCCTCAGCCCCACACAGCCCTCCAAGGCCACAGTCCAGAAACTCTCTGAGCACCTGAAGGGGAGGAGGGGCCTGGGGCTATGACAGGTGAGTTCCCAGGACTTGCCGTGTTGTGTCTTCACACGGTTAGTCTGAAAGTTACTCAAACCATCAGCACTGTGTCCTCAGTTAGGTTCCTGGACGTACACTAGAGGCCCAAAAATGTTCTTCAACCCCCGAGACATGGTGGTTGAGAAAAATATTAGCTGAAAGAATTTCCCAAGAATATTTGTGAGCAAAAATTGTGCGCCCATCTGATGGCAGGCCAGCCCATTCCTTCTTTCATGAAGAGCTGACCGGCAAAGACCCAAATCCATAAGAATTGTGATGCTGCTACCTCTCTCAGAGCTAAATGACACAATGTGACAGACAACCAGCACACAGCGCTGAATGGCAAAGGGCACTCGGGTTCCTGATGAAACGTTGAGATAAGCTTGTGTTACTGAATGCTGTGCCTTTGAATTTGGTTTCTTTTTAAGTTAGGTAACCCGACAGACATGACTGCCTTCAGGGGTGTCCAACCTTTTGGCCTCTCTGGACCACACTGGAAGAAGAGTTGTCTTGGGCCACACATTAAATACACTGTGACATGTAATCACAAAAAAAACTCATAATGTTTTAAGTAAATTTACAGTTTTGTGATTGGCCGCATTCATAGACATCCTGGGCCACATGCGGCCCACGGGCCACAGGTTGGACACCCCTGCATCCCGCTGAGAAAAGGGAAAGGGTCTTTCAATCACAATGAGTAATGTCTGCGATTATTTCTATCACTTACATAACATAAGTTCACATCTTCATCTGGATGAGTTCATCACCTGGATACACAAATGAGGACCAAAAAACTCAACCCTGAGTCTGACACAATGCACTTCATGTGACTAGTTCATTAGCACTGCTGTTAGCTAAGTCTTCCAGGGCTGGCTCCAGGGAGTGGAGCAGTTCAACCTATTTTATTCTTTTCTTCAAACAAAAGTTTGGCAACACAATATCTGTGAACCTCCTTTATACTTTTTAAGCCAGCTTTTATTTTGATAATAATTACATAAAATACTAATTTCAGACCACACTTCCTGAAATGGAGATGCACCCTAGTCTTGGGGCTTTTCAGAACAAAACAGAGCAGGGTCTGCAGAGGGCTGGGACACTGGGCAGGGCCTGTAGCATGGAGCTGGGGACAGGCAGGCCTGATGCTTTTGCCTCTAAACGCGCCGATCGTGAAGCGGCATGAGCTGCAGGCCCAGACGTTTGGGGCAGCGTCAGAGTGTTCTGTGATTTGGGGTTTGCATATCATTTGCTTTCCTCAGTGAGTAGAGACATCATGAGGTGCTCGGTGCCAGTTCCAGCCTCGCACCCTCTGGGGTGGGACAGCTGAGCCCCAGGAAACAGGGCACGTGGTCCCTGGGAGGGAGCCTGGAGAACAGGCAAAGGCCGGCCCAGCTGCAGGTGTGGCTCAGAACTCAGATTCTATTTTTGACCCTGACACCATGCAATTATTTGCCCTTTGTGTCCTGACACGTTCCCAGCTATAAAAAAGGAATAATAATTGTCACAATCAACTCACTGTATGACCCAGCTCGAAAGCTTATCAGGAGAAGAAATGTAACTGCCGCGGGCCAGCAGAATGGCTGCTCTGCTTGGTTCACTGTCTAAAGGCACTCCATTAGTGTTTCCATTCCCAGCAGTCACTTCGGTAATGTCTTCTCTTCCACCTCACAAGTTCCCAATTGGCCAAGATTCCTTCTAATCGCTTTCTGGTCCTTTCTACACATCTGAAAAGTAAGGGGCTCTATAAAGCTGCACACCAGTGCAAAATCTCTGGATAAGGTGGGGCAGGGGGTCACCACTGCTTCTCTGAAGTAACTATGGTTTCAGCTCTGGCATTTAAGGAAGAGCAGGTGCCGGCAGGCGCTGGTTCACTGCCAAGCTGCACAGTCCCACAGCCAGGAAGACCCGACCCACCATCACAGGAGGACTTGCTCTGGGTCCTGGCAAATGCCGCACTGACCCAAACAAGGGGCTGCTCCAGAGTCGCGTGAGAAATCAGCAGCACGACCTAAATTTAAGTATTCAGACACTTGACCTTCTTTTAAACACGTAAAGTGTTTCTGCTGGCGTTACACTGAAATCAGGGAAGGTCCCTGGACCCAGAGCCACTAGGAGTGGCGGCTGACCCTCAGAACGGTGAGCACTGGATAATCCTGCAGACTTGAAAGATTCCGAAACTTCAAGGTTGCCAAGTGTCCTTTCAACTACTCGCACAGCATCTAAGAAATGGACTCCGGGCGAGAGGTATGTAAGTGGGAGAGTGTTAATTCTAAGGATCCTGCGTGAGCTACCATCAGTTACCAGATGTCTTGGAAGTCCACTGGGGCCCGACTGTTCTCAGAACCTGCGTGAGCAAGCACCTCTCTCCACAGCGGGCAGCGCTTTTATTCTCTACCCACGAACCTCTGCTTGTCCCCCAGATCCTGCTAGATAACGTGGCAGGCAACAGCTCAGTTTAGCAATCCCTCATAATCAGCCTCCCTAAAATCTGAAGCCTGGCTCTGTGACCACTCAACATCTGCTGCGGGCAAGTCAGCCGCCTCTTGTGTGGCGTATCCCTTCCCCTGAGGGCTGCACTATTAACCTAATTCAGCTAGAAGTCTGATGAATTATAAGAGACTGGAAAATACTTCACAAATATAAACGAAGTCATTCACAGACCAACTTCATTTAGACCCTGAGCTATTTGAAAAACATAAAGAAAAGTGCTAAAATTCCAAGGCTGCTTAACAGGAATAAAAAAAAAGGCTTTTCAGGATTTTTAACAAAGCCAAACGCACCCCAGACTAATTCTGGTTTAAGGAGTAACCTCTCTGATGCATGAATCTCCTTTAGAATCACAGGAGAATGGCAGTCAGTGACGGCAATTCAGAGAAACGAGGTGCTTTGGGATTAAACTGACATGGAATTAGGCCATTGCGAAGGAATAACAAAGACAGTTAGTCATGCCTGAAGTTCACTGGAGCACAGGAGACACTCCAGCTCCAAGAAGCAAGCACACACAGCTCAGCACACTCGCAGGCCGCTGCTGTGCACAGGCGGGAAGGGATTCAAGAGCCCAGAAGGGCACGAGGTGGGATTTATCGAAGTGCTCGATCTCTGTTCAAAGAACAAAGAACCGCATAAGTAATATCTCAGCTTCCTCAGGGGACAAGGCTCCAGAACATTAGGTTTTGTTGATAGGGATAAAATAATATTTTGCCCATGCACTTAAAAAAGAAGGTACCATTGTTCCTGAGGGACAATTAATATAAAGGGTTATGCTCGAATCGGGACTTGGTTTATAGCACAGCAGGTACAAAGAGCCTTAAAATCAGCTCGTGTCAAAAGGCAAACCCCCCTGCACACCACGGCCAAGGGAAGGCGGGCGCACGCCGTTTTCCCCAGCCCTGTATGCCTGAGAGCTCACGAGTCCCCCATTAGAGAACCAAGTGACACTGCGGACTCTAATCCTGCCTTCTCCACCCTTGGGCCACCCAAAGAACCCAAAACCCGGCAGGTGCACCTTAGTTCACACACACAGAACTAGTGCCTATTCAGGTTTTCAATACTTCCGTTTTAAACGGCGACAATTTCCGTTGTAAGTTAACTGTAACCTCAACAGTAGCAAAATAGTGCTTTTCACTTGGGTTCCAGGAAAACTCATAAATACGAATTTAATTACTCAAAGACAAAGAAAGAGAGAGGCAGCCCTTTCCCATTGATTCACGCCAACCAATTCTGCCTACAAGCAGGACTTCGGATCTCCTTCTACCAGTGTTAGAACGCCTAACAATCTCATATTGAGGCCCTTGAAAGCCACAAACGCCGCCGCCACCACTGAAGGGACACATGGAGAGGCAGGGATTTTGTTTTCTGTTCTTGCTGGTGCCTGGAACGCTGTGGCAATAACTATTTGTTACATAGCATCTTGTTCGTCAGACTTTCTGGGGCAGATCAGAGAGAACATCAATCAGATCTTTTAAATTGAAAAAAAAAAAAGAAAGGCTGAGGAGCTAAAAATCTGCATCTGCTCATTATCCTGTCAAAGTTAACTACAGAATCCTTAAATGTTAAAAAGGACTCTCTCTGTAATCTTGCCAAAAAAAAAGTACAACCTTGTAAAAACTAAAAGGCAACCTCCCTGCTGGGGTATCTAAAAATAGGACCAAGCTAGGATGAGACTTCGGGAGAGCAGGCCAGAGACAGCTCTCTCAGAGCTGCCGGAGGGTCCCGTCCACGCCTGGTTTCACTCAGAAACCCCGAGCCATGGGTTTCAGGCTTCAATCTCGAGGCTGATAGACCAGCTTCATTTAGACCCCTAGCTGTTTGGAAAACATAAAGAAAGGTGCTAAAATTCCGAGGCTGCTTAACAGGGGGGGGAAAAAAGGCTTTTCAGGATTTTTAACAAAGCCCAGCACACCTCAGGACTAATTCTGGTTTAAGGAGTAACCTCTCTGATACATGAATCTCCAGAAAGAATGGAACAGAGTGACAGAATGGAATTTGGAAAGGGAAAATGGCTCCTTGATATCGGGAAAAGTCTGAGGGTCTTTGGGAAACACGTGCCTCATCTAGAGCACGCTTCTGTGCTACCCTACCACCCCGTAAGCCACCAACACCTGGCAGCATTGCACAGCGCTCTGGCCTGAGACTGGGAGACGAGGACCGGGCTCTGCTTGCTCCGTGCAGGATGACCGCCCGCCTCCCGCAGGGGGTCTGCCTCTGTGAGACACCCGGTCACAGGTCCCCACAGCAGGTGCGCCTGTCCTTTGGATTTCTTTTGAACTGGTATAGGCCCTCTCCAGGTTGTCATTAATTTGTTAACATCTTTAACCCATGCTCACTTTTATATTTGTATGTCATGATTTTACCTTTAAAAATTACCTCTTAATACACCGTTTTAGAGTCTTTTTTCTAAAAAGAGGTCAAGAATCAAACAAGCTAAAACATTCAGTATTATTCTGATCTAATCTGACTGATTTTGAGGAAGACAAAGAGTAACTGATATGCAAAGGGGGCACGCTGACCTCTCCGAAGTCTATTGTTCGCTGGGCTTCAATCACTGAGATAGCAACTGCTTCCAGGCTCAGCCCACCCATCCCTTCTCCATGTCAAACCCCACACGGGTCCCCAAGCTCCCTCTTACACCGGTCACCATGAGCAATACTGCACTTGGGTTGAATTACTTAGCACTTTTCTCTGTTTCATGAAGATCTTACATTGATCTAGAAGCTAATGTATTCCCATCTGTCCATCTTCTTCCGGCTTCAGAAAATATCTGACACCCACTTTATTGCCACTTCCAGGAGTCCTTATCGCTCACCCTCCGAACTCTTACTTTTTTTTCCAGCTGCGAGTGCTCATCCCTGCACTTCCGTCATCCTCAGGGTGGAGTCAGGTGGTGCAGCAAGGACGTGGGACACTTCTCTGAGTCACTAGTGTCCCATGCTGCTTTGCAATCCTAGCTATCTCTGCGTTCATTCCAAGGGGTGTTTTAAAGTTCCTGAAACAAGATTCTACTTTAAAAAAAGATAATAGCATTCTCTCTTTGAAAGAACAGTTAATGATCTTGATGAAACTCCCCGTTTTAACTGTTAAATGAAAAAAAAACAAGTTAAGATTAGAGACATGCAGATTCTTCCCAAACCATTTTAGGGTCGGAAGCATATGTTAAACTAACCGATCAGGTATCTTCAGAATGAAAGGCAAGGTCAATTTTGCTCTAAAAGGTAAGAAAAAAAAGTGGTAAGCTTAAGAACCACAGGGAAGCTGTCGGAGCCTGGTCGTCAGAGCTCAGAGAGCCCTGCGGCCAGCCACCGGACTCGGCCGCTGGCTGCGGTTCCCTGTGGTCACACCTGCCTCCCCCACACTGGCAACCTGCGTGGGGCGTTCCTGTGAGGACTTTCTGGGAAGCAAGCATTGAAGGCTCCCAGCAAACAGCCATGTATGCGATTGATCCTGAGCTGTGCTTCCCAGAATAACTTGTTCCCTTGGAGCCTGGGTAATTATGTGCACAATGTGGCTCTGTGACAGGCAGGCCCAACTGTTGCTCGGCTCTAGGCAATGGCACCGTTTACCGGACTATCGTCATTCTCTTCTTGAGGCTGGGTTCAAGCTCACCAAAAAGCACACTGATGTTCCCCCAGCCCATCCTGGCAACTGGGGAAGCAGCTTGTACTACTCAGATGGCAAAATAAGCATATTCTTTAATTCAAGTTCACCACTCGTTACTATTTTCAGGGACCTAAATAAATGGCTGCCTACACAGAGGGATTAAGCATTCATTTACAACAGAACAGCTCTCTGATGCACACCACTCTCCCTGCATGTGTTTGGACCAGAGCGCAGTTCTAAGTCAGGAAGAGCCCCAGGCAGGTGCGTCTCTACCCGTGGGAAAAGCTCTGGATAACAGAAGGATTTGTAAAAACAGGGAAGTTGGGCCTTTCCAGAGTTCCTACCCACTCCACGCTGGAGGCAGGCAGGCTGGGATTTCCTCCGAGCCCTTCGCTAGGGCTCACGCTGAGTGGAGAGTGTTTGTAAAAATATATAATAAAGTGTTTGTAACCTGAGCCATTTCAGACAATTATATATTAGAACATAAAACCCACAGATCTATGCTTCTGTTGAATGGATTACAGCATAAAGTAATCTGGTAAGCAATGTGGCAAAATGTGTCCTCTAGGTTATGACTTAACATTTTCGTATCTGTATTTTCTATCATGAACACCTATGACTTAGGCAATCATTTAAAAATGTATCTTTAAACAGTAACTGGAATGTGTACGCAATCCGTGAGCCCAGGTTCTTTGCTCTTCCCTGGTCGCCTGTAATTATGTCACCTAGCTTCACTTCATTGATCCGTCCTATCTCTACCTGAAGAAGTAAAGGGCCTGAACTGGCTGTGACCCAGCAACCCTAGATTTCTGAGTTAATCACGCAATGCAGTGCTACTTCGAGTGACTATTTCGACACCACATTTGAAAGCCCTGATGTCGAAGGCACACACTGGCTGCCCTGCGGGCCACAGAGCGGGGCTCCTCTGTGGTCTTGCGCCCCCGGCCCCAACCTGCCACTCTCGAGGGTTTCCTTAAAGGGCCCTGAGGTGACAGCACCCCCACCCCACCCTGTCTCATTATGGAAACAAGGGAAATTTCTGCATCAGACATGATTTTATCTTGCAGTAAATATATCTGCCACCACTTCACTCCCAGATTTTCAACTGTCTGAACATGTAATTTTTTTTAACAAAAGACTTAAACTATCAGAAGAACAAACCTAGAGATCTGACTTCGGTCCAGATATTTAAATGATGTTTAACTCTTGGCTTCTGAGATGTACAAAATGAGCACCCTAACTCCTCATGAGCACATGCTAATATCAAATTGCCTGATGTGTGAGCATATTTACCATTTATAACCATATGGATAGCATACAAAACTCCAAAGTGTAACAGCGGCATGCGTTAGAGGGGAGCCGGGCCCATGGGAGGCCCCCAGCAAGTCTGCTGATCTTGTTCCCTCCGGACTCAAGGCTTCCTCCTATGGCATGCGGCGAGGCTTGGTCCCCTTGCAGGGACGTCCAACCTTTTGGCATCTCTAGGCCACACTGGAAGAAGAAGAGTTGTTTTGGGCCACACAGTAAATGTATTGTGACACATAATCACAAAAATATAATGTTTTAAGTAAATTTACGATTTTGTGTTGGGCCGCATTCATAGCTATCCTGAGCCATATGCGGCCCACCGGCTGCGGGTTGGACACCCCTGTAAGTAAAGCGTTCATGAATTGAAAGTCAGAAATTACTAGAATCTGGTATAAATTTGTCAAAGCATTAGAAATTGCACTTTGCAATGTTTGCATTTTTTAAAGTTCAGAAACAGGTCAGTCAGTACTTTGAGGAAACACATTACTGTCCTCTATATATTGTCATTGCCTGGTCTCACATTATTTCGACCTTCTCTGAGGTGGCCTGAAGTGTCTCCTCGGCACAGAGTGGCCATGGAGCTTGTGGTCTCCACTGGACCACTGCTGAGAGTCAAAGGGGACCATTTGTAATGACCGTAGGACAACAGCCATGAGTGGGACTGTCCTGGCACACCTGGACACAGGGTTCCCTACGCCTGAAATCAGTCCCTTCCTCCAGCATCTCCTTCCTGAGGAACGGAGGCCCTTGGCAATGAACAACATGTTGAACACAAACATACACTATGGCAGCTCAGTGAAGCTAGGACGTAAAATCAAGTTACATGAAAATAAAATTAAATTACAATTTTAAAAAGTAAAATAATAAAACAAAATAAATTGAATCTTTTTGTATGGAATGAGGTGCCCTGGAATGGCTCCCTCACTGCCAAGGCTGCCCGAGAAATTCACATCTCAGCGGGCGAGGGCCTGATCTGCATCTAAATAAATTCCCCGGAAGCTGTCTTGGCAAGACCACCCCTAAAAATAACCTTTCCTCAAGAACCCTGTAAATGTCTGCCTTGCTCCTTCCTCCAGCTGCGCTCTGGGGGTGGGGAGGAAATGGCGAGGCTCAAGTATCACATTCAGCATCCTCAGACATGGCTCCCACCTCCTGCTCCCCGCTCACAGCGGTAAAGCAATGGTCACAGGAGTGAAGAGAGGACCAGACCAGGAGACCTGAGGGCGGTCACAGGGTCAGTTAATCAGGTAAGTTTGCAGCAGGAGCCGAGAGTACACCGTGGGTACTGACTTCACACGTGGGCACAGGTAGTGGTTAACCATCCACGCTTACAGGAGATTAAAAGCCTCCACTTCTGCTTTCTTAGACAAAAGAGCTTTCTTAGCATAATTCTTCTCCTGTCGTGCCTGAAACCTGGGAATTACATAACAGGGTTACTGTCTTAGAAAGGTCACCTTTAAAATATTGGGGAACTCTGGGAAGGCAGGTTTTGGAAATCTAGTTTTTAGGAGGAGAAAATTACAGTGTCAAAAACAGGCAAAATCACTCAGAGAACCTGGGGTTTAGGGGAGGTGTTCGGGTGAACAGGGGGAAGATGGACAGCCAGAAGGGGTGGAGGGGGTGGGGTCTTGGGAGAAGAGAGAGGGGGTTCCCAACAGGAAGGCGTGAGTCAGCCAACCTTGCCGTTTTGCTTCATGATGGGTTCTTTCAAAATGTCATTTAGAGAGTAAAGAACTTGTTGAATATAAAAACATTTTTATCCTTTTGGAATCAGACATGCCTGGTAATCATTTCATAATATATACATATACCATAACATGTTGTACACTTTAACTATATGCAATTTTTATTTGTCAATTATACCACAATAAAGCTGGAGCAAAGGGGGACTGGACTTCCCTTATTCATGAATCTGGGGATTTTCTTTGGCCAGTTGGGTTCACAGGGATTCGCCATATTCTATATCCCTTCTGTTTTCACGTATGTTTGAAGTTTTCATAATAATAAGTTAAATACATAAAAGAAAAGCAGGGTTTTTGGATGCAAGGGAGTCCTAGGTACTGCCACTTCCCAACATGTTAGAGCAAAGCTCCGCAGAGCCCAGTCTCAAAAAGTATCCCTGTCCACTGAGACACCAGGCCCAAGGGGGACAACTCTGGTCTACTGATCTCTACTAATCTCTTGCTTCTGGAAGGCTCATCTTCTATTTCCAAAAGGGACTGTGATTCAAACACTTAGGCATCCTGAGCTCCAGCTTCTTTTGGAACTGACTCAGGCAGACCAGCAGTTAATTCCAAAGATGTGTCCCTGATGACACATCCTATACCATGCAGTTGGGGAGGGTTAGCTGGCTTTGCTGTGGTCCCTTCCTCCTACTTTAATATTTCTGTTGGACAAAGCCACTGCTAGAGCCTGACAGAGCCAACCTGTGAATGACAGTATGTACCACCCTCAGAAGGTAGTCTTCTCACTCTCATTAGGTGTTCCCAGTTGGAAATTAAAAATTCACACACACACACACACACACACACACACGCACCCTTCCAAAAAGCAGTGAAAACTTAGGAATGCTGAATCCCAGGCTTGTGCTCTGGGCTGTTGGTTTTACAAACCCGAGCGGAAAGCAACACAAACAGAAAAGTTTGGTGGTTAAAAGCTCTGCCATTTGTAAACCAAAAAATGCAATGAAGTAATTAGCATCTCTACAGTTTAGAAAATTTCAATTGTGAGACAGAACTATATCTTCATAATTTAGACAAAACTCTGTGTGTGTTTTTCAGCTACCACTTGCCCACCCTGAGCCACTCGGGGGCAAGTTACTTAACTTCTAGATAAAAGAGGAGCATCACAGTACTCATCTCTCGATTGTTTTGAAACTCTAACAAAATGATGTCTACGGTCAAAGCAGCGCCCACAGAAGAGCTGGGGTAGTAGGGACGCTATCTAATCGCTGCCTCCTCCTTTCTAACCTAGTGACAAAAACCCATATATTAACACATCACTTTTACTGTATTATTGGCATTCTTTTTGTTTTGGGGTTACACTGAAAACATTTTAAAACATCCTTTCATGCCAAAATTGAACATAAAAGATCAAAGTATGCAAAAAAAAAAACCAACTAGTCACTTCCTATTTCATAATATTATATACACAATAGAAAGTGCACAGTTTGCAAAATGTCAAATACATGATTTGCATTTTTCTGACTACCATGGTCTCCCACATCCCATTTCACCCTGGTTCCCTGACAGCTGTTTGTTTCAAAACAGATAAATATTCCCTCTCTGGGTAAAGTCTACACTGATTGCAATTCTGTGTCTGTCCGTTACACTTTCACGACTGATACTCTCCAACACCCAAAATACTGACAACATTTCTTAAGCCTTAAAACACTTTCATGAGAACAGTAATTTCTTTCTTTACTTTAATTTTATAAATGATAAAATAGAAAAAGGAAGATTATTTTGGAGTTAAATTCTCCACTGAGCATGTTCAGATGAAACAAATCTGACTTTTTTCAGTAATCCTTACCAATTTTCAAATAGTCTTGCTCAGGGAAGCTACCAAGGACCATTCTGGGTGCAGAAGGATCTATGTCACAGACTTGAGCACAACGCCACAAATACTTCCTTGCAGGTTTTTACTTCCTGTGAATGCATAACTTATCTCACAAGCTAAACGACATCCATTCCATGGCGCCAGGTGTCTGGGCCTCTGTGCCAGCAAGTAAACAAACTGAAACACCACATTCACACCGATTGGCGAAGTTCCCACGGAATACCAAGGTGAGACTTCTCCCGGAAGAAAACCAAAGCCATCTTGACAGTTCGATGGTTCCAACTCGTCCAGTGTGTGTGGGTTTTCAGAGAAGCTAACAGTCAGGGAACACCGCTGCTCCCTCCAGGAGCCCTCTGCTTCAGCTCACCTCTGCGCCTCCCAGGTCCATCTTCCCCTGTCCCCTCCCCTAGTGTCATGTCACTCCCATACCTACATCTCTACCCTTGACCTTTTTCCTTGATACTTCCATTGAATATCAAGCCCTCAATCTAAACCCAACTCACCCCCTTATTTTTTCAAGCAAATAGGAAAGGCATTAAAGAAAGGTATAAATGAGCAGAGCTCAGTTTTATGGCTTGTTCTTGTACAGGTCAAGGGCCTCGAATGTAATGGCATCAGAATGGTAACAGGCTTTGTCAGGTTGAACCTTTAAAAAATACAATTTTTGGAAAAAATTGTTGTATCAAGAATTTCATATGGTTCAACCTAATATATAAAAAGTGTCTCACAGTCCTAGTACAGAACAATGAAATTACCTACATTCTAGTGATTATTCACAACCTGTTTGAATATGAAGTGACTTAAAGACTCTTAGGACTTCAGAAAACAGGATTTCTTAATTGGCAATAGCAACTATAATTGTCTGTATAAGACTCAAACACAGCTTCATATTAAACACGGCTTTCACTCCCCCACAACAATCTCATAGTCACCGACATTTTGTCCTCACAATCATTAAAAAATGAGCTTCTTCCAAGCAAGCCTTTGGAAAGCATGCCTTTTCATTAATGAAAAATTTCTGTAAGAAGAGTTTCGATGTACAATAATTCCTAAGCACAGCTAGTCCCTAGCAAAAACAAAGAAGACAGGACAACTCAAAGTCCTGCTCACGCTTCTAAGTCTTGGATCCAACAGGTATCAACACTCAGGCCAGTTCTGCTCCAGGACCACACACACCTTCGGAACCACCTGCAACCAGTCTGCATTTTCCAAGGCCACTCCTCTGAAGCATAACACATCCTCCAAAAACTTGGTTTTATCATGCTTTATATACAAAAACACAAATTGAAATTTATAATTATCTGAATCATAAGTGAATTTTTAATTTTCTCTATTAAGTGGATAAAGGTTATTAATCTGGAAAAAATCATTTAAATCAAATTTAGGTTACCAAAACTTTGTTCATTAACATGGTGATACATTTTATTATAATTTAAATAAAAGTGCATGTATGATTGTTTTGAATTCCCAAATCTCTAAGTTCCAAATTTTTTTTTTTTAAGATTTATTTATTTTTAGAGAGCGGGGAAGAGAGGGAGAGAGAAACATCCATATGTGGTTGCCTCTCGCATGCCCCCTACTGGGGTCCTGGCCTGCAACCCAGGCATGTGCCCTGGCTGGGAGTCGAACCAGCGACCCTTTGCTTTGCAGGCTGGCGCTCAGTCCACTGAGCCACCCCAGCCAGGGCTCAAATTATTTTATTTTTAAATTAAACTTAAAAATTTTAATTGCACTACATTTTTTTCAGAAATACAATCCACAAATGCGAGTGCAGACTGACCAGGCCCAGTGTGGGCCCAGGGGCACC
>VMDR010003790.1:21305-67537 GCA_007922815.1 Macrotus californicus
GAGGAGGGGGAGGAGGGCCTGGGGGGGAGGAGGAGCTGAGGAGAGGGGGGAGCTGTGGAGGGGGAGGGGCTGTGGAGGGGGAGGGGCTATGGCAGGGGAGGGGCTTCAGAGGAGGAGGGGCTTCGGAGGGGGAGGGGCTATGGAGGAGGAGGGCTGGCTCAGAAAGCACCTGTGGGAGCAGAAGAGCAGACGGCTGGGAGCACTGGCCCAGCCTGAAGCCACTGTAAGCGGCCCTCCTGAAGCAATAGGAGTCACAGAGGGACTTGAGGCTGGGCGCATTGTGGCCAGGCTTGTGTTTTACAAAGATCACTCTTGCCAGCATCATGGAGAACAGCCTGCAGACAAGCATGGTCTGCGAAGGGTGACAAAGCACAAGGCCACTACCCCAGTCCAGGCAGGAAGCACAGAGAGCCTGTGGCCCTAAAGTGCAGAGCAGAAGAAAGCGAAGGGTCCAGGGGACATTTGGGGTGGGCTCCTCAGAAGGGGGCAGAGAAGGAGGCCTCAGGATGGCACTCAGGTTCCTGGCTGGGAGCCAAGAAGGAAGACCTCTCCTGGACAAGAAGCCTTGCAGGAGGGGCACTGAGAAGCAGTCTCCTTTCTCACCAGCCTGGTTGTGCTGGGCGCCCCTCTGGGCTTTGCCCTGACCTCTGTCCTCTGAACTCACTGAAAGCTCCGTCATTGTCCCTGGTGCCCAGCAGGCCCATAATACTTGTCTGTCCCATGAATGAAAGAATGGACAGTCAGGCTGTGTTTTGCTCTTCAATAGGTAAAATCACCTTTAGTTTCTGATCTAAAAAACTGTGGGGAGGGAATGGGTGTGTGTGCACAACATATGTTCCCCGACTTCTTTAGAAAGACCTGTCTCTTGCCCTCAAGATTTTCCTTCCTTTGAAATTTGTTGAGCACGGTAGCTAGCTCACTTTACCCTCATCTCTGCTTTCTGTTCTTTCTGGAAGAATCAGTACCGTTCCCAGGGAAACGGTGGTACAGTCCAGACTGTCCTCCAACGTATTCCGTGTCAACTCCTCTGCTCATCACAGCAGCTCCCGCCCACTCCAGATCCGCGCTTCTGTAGGTGTCCCCAGCTGCGCCACTGCAGCGCCTTCTGACAGCTTCTGAAGCTGCATTCATTACATTTCCAGCTAAGGGTTTTATTCCTGCCCGCCCCCCCCGCCCCCACCCTCAAGGAACATCTTACTTGGGATTCGAGTTTCTTCCCCGGGGCTGAGGGGTGGGGCAGCTCTCTAAGAAAGAAAAGACAAAGGACAACTTTCTGTCTTAGAACTCCTGCACCTGACTGTCCACAGGAAACCAAGGGCACGTTTGGAACCACCGTCCCTCTGGGGGCAGAGGTTTCTCAGGGTTTATCCTAGATTCTGCCTTTACCCATCTGCCCATAAGCAACTTCCCATGGGCATCAAAGGCTCCCTGAAACCCCAACCCTCCTCCACATGGTGGCCACCTGGACACACAACTTGCTCCTCAGCACTGCAGTTCACTGCCCTGTACCTGATAACACGTCCTGTAAATACTTAGCTCTGCGTCCAGACACCGTCTCCCGGTGCACATCCAGGCTCTGCTCCCTAGCTGTCTTCTACTTGTCAACACCACCGTTTTGAGGGTTAAGTCCAGGGGCTCTAATGGTGAGAACGTGTCTGCTGAATTGGATTTATACCACAGCCTGTGCTGGAACAACACGGGCTTATTTAATACTTTTATAATCCCTCCTGCTCATTCTCAAATGAATGCCTTCCTCACCACTGCCAGCACAGCCTCTAACCTGTTTGTTTGGGGCCCCCAGCAGGGGCCCTCACCCACCCTGATCTCTTCTGCAAACAATACCCTACATGAACCTGGCTCTTCCGAGCACAAAGCCTGTAGATCTCGCTCTGCTTGGAGGGTAAAGCCCACACTCAGCCGGCACCCCAGGGCCCTATGTCCTGGCCCAGTTAGCAACCCAATTTTCTCTCGAAACTTGCATCTTTAGCTTCAGCGAAGCCCGTCTCCTCTTCGAGCCCCTTCCACCCCCGTCGCACCTGCATGAGCAGCAGACACATCCCAGACACAAGGGCTTCCCTCATCTCCTTGGGTGGTCGAGGAGGTCCCATGAAGTGATGGAGGTGAGGGTGCTATGGGAATGCTGAAGGGTTATGTAAACACGCTATTGTTATGACATCACACTTACCACACACACACACACACACACACACACACACACACAAAATAGGCTGTTCACACTACCTCTCTAGCCAGGAATGCTCCCTTTCTCTTTCCTCCCCGCTCAGCTAATATTGAGTTATTACTCAAATTAAGGCCCATTGCAAGCTCTACTTCCTTATAGAGCTGTTACATCATTATTCTCACCCACAGTGATTTTCCTTATTTGACCTTTATATACTAAGCATCTGCAACTTAATGTAAAATAACTTCTCATGTCCTTTCTCAGGATCTGAATGTGTAAATCCTACGTAAAGTACATCAGCAGAGGGGGAAGTTATTTAATAAGCAGAGTTCCAGTTTGGGATGACGGAAAAGTTTGGGAGATGGACGGTGGGGATGGCTGTGCAATAATATGAATGTATTAAGGTCACTGGACCTTAATGTATTTAGTGTACCTTAATGAATGTATTAGGGTACACTAAAATGGTATATTTTATGTTATGTATATTTTAGCACAATAAAAAAAAACCCATCAAAGTCATGAAGGGGCAAATCTTATGCTTCGTTGCCCTTGCAAGCCCAAGTGTGGTGCTGATTACTAACACAGGGCCTGATAAAATGAGTTATATTTGCTGCACAGGATAATAATATTGAATATCTATAGATCACTTTACAGTGCATAAAGCTGCCTCAGCATAAACTAGCTTAACCATTTGATCCTGCAAAACCCTGGTGCAGGTATCATTTAGCTGTATTTTCTAGATGGACACATGGAACCTTGAAAGGTTTAGTGACTAGATTATGGTCAGAGAGCACCAGGCTGAGCTGTCATCTGGGCCTCAAGAATCCGAGAAATTTTCCCAGGGTTTTCATTCACTGTTCACCTTGTTGGAACCATTAGTGCCTTTTCTCTCAGGAAAAATTCATGTGCAGACATATTTCCTTGTGCAGGGAGAGGGCCCTTCACCTTAGCCTCTAAGCAGCAGCTGCTCTCAAGGGGCACTCACAGGGGTGACTCTGGGGATCTCAGCTCTCTGTTTAGTCCCAACCCTGCGGGCAGCTGCTCCCACATACGTATCTTTCCATGTGCCTGACCCCACAGGACAACATTTTATCCTGGATGATAGGACTGGCAGGAGGTGCTCCAAGGGGAATGGTAAATTAGTCCCTCTATACACTGAATATGCTGAAGAACTTCAGTTTCCTTAGGAACGATGAAGCCAGTCAGAATTCTGAATGTAGAACAAAGGAAGGACTCATGCTCCCTACAACTGGTAGAGACGCTTATCCATCATCTTGCCAAGCAGGTTAAGAATGTAAGGCCCCTTTCCGCATCGAAACATGAGCCACTTCCTTAAAAGGTCTGCGCCTGCCTCCGCAGGGGAGGACAGTTCCCTGTGCTTGGGGAGATAGCGCACATATTCAGCATTGCTGCCCTGACCAGTCACCTCCTGATTAGGCTTCAGTGGAATTAGGGGCTGAACGTGTTCCTTGGTTCCAGGACAAGCTTGCTTCTAAACACTGAAGCTCTAGAAGTTTCTATGGTCCCCTGAAAAGGGCCTAATTTACGTGAATACAAATACTCCTACTCATTTACTAAACAGCCCTGAGAGAGAAGGGGCGAGCTTGAAAATGCCTGTGCCTTTTCATGCCAAATGCAACATCATCTGACGTGCCTCCTTTTGGAAAAAGCACTACCCTTCCTCAAAAACTTGAAAATAAGTGCCACATGATCCAGAAAGTTCACCTCTGGGCATAAAACCAGAACAATTGGAAAGCAGGGTCACAGAGAGATATTTGCACACCCATGCCCACAGCAGCATTATTCACAATAGCCGAAGGATGGAAGTAACCCAAAGCCCGTCAACAGATGAATGGGTAAACGCAATGTGCAATGTTATTCAGCCTTAAAAAAGGAAGGAAATTCTAACACATGCTACCACATGAATGAACTTTAAAATATTATGCTCAGCAAAGTAAGCCAGTCACAAAAGAATAAATACTGTATGATTCCACTCGTATGAAGCATCTAGAGGAGTGAAATGCGTAGAGACAGAAAGCACAATGGCGGGTGCCAGGGGCTGGGACACGGGAGAATGGAAAGCTATTGTTTAACGGGTGTAAGACTTGAGCAAGATAAAGAATTCTGGAGATGGTAACACAACAAAGTGAGTCTACTTTTAACACTACTGAGCTTAGAAATGGTTAAGATGGTAAATGTTGCTATATGAATTTAGCACAATTTTTAAAAAATCTCTCATGAAAAAAACAAAGCACTAGATTTTTATTAAGTCCTTCTATAGCAAGGGTTCCCACAGCACAGGAGACTCTGAACTGTGGCTATAATTAGGCACCACGTCTGCGACAACGCTACAGACGTCACTCTGTGCTCCCTGCATCTGTTGACAGATCTCATACCCAGCATATCACTGAAATGGCAAGTGTGGAGAAGGTGGCCCACAATAGAAACAATGGCATTTTCTCCTCGCCCTGTTCCAATGGTTTGTCTCATAGGACGCAAATAGAGGCCATGGCTCTGGCTGCGCTGACCTCAGAGTTCAGTGTTATTTCACGGACCTGAGCGGTTCTGCACCAAAAGTGCAAATGGAGTGTCTTCAGAGCCGTTCAGGCCTGTGTCCTAATAAGTGTGTTGTTTTGTTTTCCCCCCAGCATCTACACGCACCTACCTAAGAAAAAAAATGAATTCTCATTTTAAACATTTTAGTATTATCTTGAACTAGGATCAGGAAGTATAATTGTTTTTTAATAATGTACTTCACATGCTATATAATTATAATATTCACACTGGAAACCAAAACCTAAAAAATTACAAAGCCGTTATATCCAAAAATATTGTGAACACATTAAAAATTAAATATATCAGAAGACATATGTCAATGTGGTCTGTGGAAACCTGCATTAGCTCTATTCTGCTATTACTTTGAAAAATCAAGAGAGGCCACTGTGACTAGACTGTCACTTCCAAAAATTATGAGATGACTATCTGTCCAATTCCTTAGCTATTTTACTGTTCCTCCTAAGGAAAAAGAAAGTAATCTTTCAAACAAAGAGTTAGAAGTTTTTTTTTTAATCCATGAAAAATATAATAATGAAAATTACGAGAAAATTTTTGAAAAAAGAAATACTGCTAAAAATTAAAGTTATTTTTTAACTTCTTGTTGATTGGTGACACATTAGCTAGTCCAGATGACACACATGTAAGTAACCCTGGGGCCAGGCATTTCCCTCACAGGAAGTCAATAAATGTGGTGGAAGGTTTGAAGTGTTATTTTCCTTTGTAGACTCAACTTCTACTTATCACTCCCATTCCCCTTTTTCCAAGAAGGTAGGGTTGGTTGGAAGTCTTAGAAAACTAAGGTGGGAAATGAAATGTAACTGAATTGGGGCTTTAAAATCAACATCATCATCATCATCATAATGGTATTTTAAGAGAGAGGGAAGACAATAGAAGAGAAATCCTTACATAAAAACGACACTTGGATATTTGATAATTATTCAAATATAGGACCTCTCTTCTTCCAGTTAGCATTTTGTTGGGAGGGAAGTATGAGTCGTGTTTTCCCCTCACACACTAATTCGCCACGCACTGCTGCATGATCACCCACGGCGGCAGCCACTCACAGCACTTCCCATGCACACATAAGGTTATGGGCTTAAAAGCAGGACCTAAGAAGGGAATCCACTTAGCCCCACCCCCAAACAGGGGGAAGCACAGGGCACTCTGCTTTACCGTGGCATGGTGTCATGAGCCTGGCTGAGCAGGTCTGTGCTGGCAGGCCTGACCCAGCCAAACTCTTGCCAGTCAAGCAGGAGGTGAATTTACCCTCCTGGTGAGCATCCCTGCTGGTTCCAGCCAAGGGGATCAGGAAGAAACCCTGAGGAGTGGAATGTTCCACTGGGCCCGGGAGAGTGCCAGCCAGGATGGCATGAAGCTTTTAGGGCTGGCTCAGTCCCTCGTCCTGTGCACTTACCTCAGTGACCCATAAATAGAGTGTGGATAATCATTACTTTATCGGGAATATCCAGTGTTCACACGGCATCCCCTCTAAGGAGCCTGAGACAGTTAAGAAATGGTTTTCAGTGACTGTTTGGGGTAGCTCTGTGCACACCACGGGGCCAGGAGAGTGTAACTCTGTGGCCAAGGTCACAGACTCGGGCGTCTCGGGGTCTGGTCAGACGCCCGTCAGAGGAGAGACACTGAACACTTTTCGCTTTGTGCCCTCCTGCCACACGCGCGCGCGCACACACGACACCTGGCTTCGTGCCTGTGGTGGACCTGCTCCCCTCTCTAAGCGGCGCCGGGCTGTGAGGACCCGGGACAGCACGACTCCTCCCGCTCGTCGCCGCGGCCGGCGACAGACACACGGGGTGACACGGACACTCGGAGTGACACAGACACGCGGGGACGGACACGCACGCCCGCTGACCTTCCGCTGCTGCTTCTCCCAGGCGGGGTCCAGCAGCAGGTCGCGGTCCCACTCCTCCTCCTGGATCATGTACTCGTCTTCGTCGTACACGTAGTTGTACTGCACGCCGGGCTCGACCTGGTTCATGGTGCCGGGTGTCGGGGCTGGACAGCGGACTCGGACTGACGGGCAGACGGCGGGAGACGCGGAGACGCGGCGGGGCGCGGGCGCGGGCGGAGACGCGGCTCCTCTGGGCTGCGGGCCGGGCGCTGGGTCGCGGGGAAGCACCAGCTCGGGCGGCGAGCAGCTCGGCTCCGCTTAATACCTGCGCTCGGTCACGTGGCCGCGCACCCCGCCCCCGCCACGCCCGTTCGCGCCCTGACCACGCCCACGCCACGCCCACGCCCACGCCGCTAGGAGCAGGAGCCGGAGCCGGTGGGCTGGGGTGCGCCGGCTCCTGTCCGCTCCAGGACCCCGGTCCGGCAACCCGCTCCCGCCGCCGCCCTGACCCCTCCGCCGCGGTCTGAGTCCCCACCCCGCCCACCTGTTCCTCCGGCTCCGGCTGCGGCAGCTGGATTCGTGGGCGCCTGGGTGAGTACCCTGACGGGTGGGTGTACATGGGCCAGGAGGGAACCCCATAGCCTGGGTCCCTGACCACCCCCAAGGTGTCCATGATTTTTGTGCATCGTTTGCATATTCACGGTTTCCATATCGTTGCACATATTCACTAGCTATCACGCATACATAGACCCCTAAAAAGTCACGGTGAAGATCTACAGAATCCTTCTCCTTATCTACGTCCTCACCTGGGGAAATCAAGGCATGGGACTTGGACCAACCATATTAAAAGGCCAGGAACCAAAACCACAACAAGAAGTGTCAGGTCTCACCTGCCAGTCATAAATTTAAAAGAACTGACAATGGAGGATGAGCAACTTCGTGTTATATGTCCACGCTGTCCTGATGTGTCACACTTAAGCCTTTTCATCCCAATAGCACTGATTCTGCTCCCCTATCAGTTATGCCCCTGGAGGAACCAAAGTAAGGTCTCTTGGGACAAGCAGTTTGAAATTTTTTATCACATTTATCACACACCTCCTGTAACCTAAACACTGCATCTTTTGGTGACATGTTTCAAGTTGAAAATGGGCCTGGATTTATCATTGTTCCTTAGAATTTTTATATCCCTAGTTTTACTTTTTTCAAGCTTTCTGCAAGAAGACTTTGGCAAATTAGCAAATATACTGCATTAACATTTTTAAAAGCATACTCACTGGAATGTGAACTCCACAAGGGCAGGGCCTTTGCCTTGCTCACAGCTGTGATGCCAGCGGTTAGAAGTGGGCCTGTTTCACACTGGGTGCTCTAAGGCTTGGTGAAGGAATACGTATCCTTGGAAACAGTGACTGGGCTAATTTGCTTGGATTTCAATTTAAAATTTAAAGTTTATATTTTGGATTGAAATCATACCCTCGGAACAAGTTTCTCAGTCAGTTTTCACTATTAGAAACTGGATCATCAATTATAAAATGTGTTCATCTTAGTCATCAGAATGAACTGTGGAAACTTCAGGTTTCAGATGAAATGCGGAAAAAGGCACCAGATGTACCATCCTACATAAAAAAAGCTAAACTGTGGGGGGGGAAAATAAATGAAACAAAGATTTTCAAGACACTGGTCATCAGGCAAAGAAGGACGATGATCCCTGAGCAGCAGAAAATAAACAACATGACCGCTACGATTGTCCCAGCAGCTGATCGCCTGGAGAAGGGTTTCCGAGATGCAGTGTGGCAAAAGACCAGTGTGGCCAGCGCTTGCACCACCAATTACAGAAGAGGAGAGAGCTGCAAAAAGTGAACCCTGGAGATTTGCAGAGGGGCTCCCTGTAGTCAGATTGGTGAACGCAGGGGAAAAGGATACCTGAGGCCAACCAAGTAAAGAGCACCCACGAGGATTAAAAGGAATGATCCTTGGAACTCATAAAGAACCAGAAATGCTTCTTGTTTCCATTAGCCAGAGTGGAAAAGTTCATAATTCACAGAGCAGCAGGCAGAGTATTCAGAACTGGAAGAAATTAGTCCTAATGTGAATAATGTGCTGGTCCTGCCTGAAAGAAGCTTAAAAGCAAGTTGTGAAAGGATTGAACTATTTCCAAGCCACTTATCTATGTTCCAGAACAACTCAAAAATATCTACAGGAACACAAAAACATTCAATATTTAACAAGGCAACATTTGTGATTTCTAGCATCTAATAAATATTACCAGGTATGCAAAGAAGCAGGAAAGTATGATCCATAATGAGAACAATCAATCAAGCAATCAAAATCAATCCAAAATGGACACAATAGTGTTAGTAGAAAAGAACATTAGAAGCGATTACCGTATGTTGTCATGTAGAATGCGTACCCACATTTTTGGCCTAGACGTTCAGAGAAAAAAACCTTTTGTTTTAATTTTGTAATTCAATTATTTACGTATGTATTTATTTATATTTAGATACTTGGTTTTTGTATTATAAATGGTATTATTTTGCATATAGATATTGTTATTGCTTTCTAGAGTTATACTTTTAACGCATAAGCCTAAATAAAAGAATTAAAAACATTTATATAAATACAGAATTGGTACTACCCGTGTATAATGCATATCCTTATTTTTCCCTCAAAAATTTTGGCAAAAAAGTGCATGACAAAATATGGTATTACTATACTCCATATTTCAAGAAGTTAGAGGAAAGACTGAACGTGCTAAGTAGAAACATGGAAATTATTTTTAAAAACCCAAATTGAGTATCTAGAGCTGAAAAGTACATCTGAGATTAAAAATATACTGAATGGGCTACACTACAGGAGAGACATTGCATAAGAAAAGATGGGTGAACTTGAAGACATCACAATAGAAACAATCCAATATGAAACACACAGAGAATAAAAAGGCCTTCAAAAATAAGCAGAGGATCAGTGAGCTGTGGGAAAACTTCAAGCAGCCTGTTATCTGTGTAATCGGAGTACCTGAAGTGGAAGGATACAAAAAAAATAGGAGAAAATATTTGCAGGAATAACAGCTAAATTCAAGAAATATTGATAGAAGTGAGGAGACTTCTACTTCTGGCCAAGGTAGAGTATGGGGACTGGGGTCACCTTTCCTTGTGAAACAACCCCCCCCCACACAGGACTGCAACACTCCTAAATCCCAGAGTGCTCAGTCGGTTTCTTAGGAAGATCTTGCCTCAGTACTGTGGCTCTTTTCTTATCTTGTGCAGTTCGGGATACCCACTACCCTTGGTACACAAAACAGTTCTTCGTACAAGCATAACTTTTATTGAGCACTTCATTTGTTCCAGGCACGATGGAGAATATTTTGAACGTTACCTAATTTAGTCTCACAAAAATCTCATGTAGGAAGTGAGTGTAACCCTCCCTATTCACAGGTAAGGAGACTGTGGCGTGGAGAATTGAGGTGACTTGACCAAGGTCATATGACAAATAGGTGGTAAGATCAGAACTTGAACCCAGGACTGTTGTTAACCATAGCTCAGGAATTAGGGGCCTTGGTTGAGATCAACTCCTGAGTGACAGAGCCACAGTGAGAGTCCGTGTCTGTGGCTCTTCTTCAGGACTTCTTCTAGGTCACCTACCCAAACTCTCTGCCAGCCACTTTCTCACCTCCAACTTGTGAGAAATTTCATGGCTCAAGATTCTCAATCTCTGTCCATGTTTCCAAATACCCCTGACGTGCATAGGAACCCACAGAACCGGCCAGGGATGCTCACACCATGCTGGCCTGCTTCCCTTCTCTGTGTTAACATCCAGGCTTCCTGCCAGCTTTCCCTGGGCCCTCCCAGTCTGCTTTCCAATTTCCCACTGCACAGTTCTTGTCCCAACAGAAACCTAAACTTTCAGAACTACTGATTATTTAAGGAATCATAACTAATATTGTGAATTGTTCATTTTCTGAGTACATTTATTTAAGCCATTTTATGTGCGTTAATAATTTTTAGATTCATAGAAATTTAAGAGCTATTAGATGTTATCTAGTCCAACTCCCACCAGTATGTGTATATGGACCGCTGAAAGACACCATTAAAGTTTTTTTTCACAAAATGGCTTGCCTTATTTCTAGACTGATGACATGGCTAGTATGACCCTGGAACTAATTTTCCAGCTCCAGAAGCCTCACTACTTCAAAAGTGACTCATCTGGAGGTTGATTTATTGGAAATATTAAGTTTCAGAGATCCTCACTTGCATGACACTTTCCACAACTTTGTACCAAATTTAGAATTCATGATCGTGCATTCTGTTTTCTTAGGTGAGGCCCACAAATTGAGTAATCTACAGGGCAGGCCCTGAACTCCTGTTTGTGGAAGGTGTGATGCAGCTCCTCCCCACACGAGCCCCATCTGCGGGAGCTCCAGAGTAGGCACCTGATTCGACTCCACACAGCTGCCTTCCAAATATTTTAAGACAACCAACAATACCCAGAAAGTTCTTCTCTAGTATCTCATGACACTTGTCTTCCAGATTCTGCCCCATAGTGGCACCTATTAAGGACTCTGTGTGTGATGAACACTGTGGTAATCACGTCACATAAATTATTTCCTTGAATCTGCACAGCCACCTAGGAGGGAGTAGCTATGGCTCCCATTTTCCAAATGTGGAAACTGAGACTTGCAGAGGTTGTATAACCCGTCTAGGGTCACACAGCTCAAATACGCAATGGGTTGTTACAAAACCCGTATATTCGACAGGTATGTCATATTACCTTCTTAATTTTTTTTTCTGGACACACTTCTGCTTGTTCCTATACAATCTCTCTAAAATGTGTTTTCAATGTGATCTTTTTGGAAAGGATTTGTTAACAGCCTATCAAAAATTGTAAATTGACCCTTTGCCCCAAAATCCCGTTTTATTTTTTTTTATATTTTATTTATTTATTTTTAGAGAGAGGGGAAGGGAGAAAGAAAGAGAGGGAGAGAAACATCAATGTGTGGTTGCCTCTCATGCATCACCCCCCCGGACCTGGCCCACAACCCAGGCATGTGCCCTGACTGGGAATTGAACTGGTGACCCTTCGCTTTGTAGTCCAGTGCTCAACCCACTGAGCCACACCAGCCAGGGCTTAAAAACCCTGTTTTAATGAATTTACCCTACAGATATGGACAAGCATGCATGTGGAGGAGACTGATGAAGGAAGTTGTGGAACATCTCTAAGCTTTTATGTTGTGATTTAGAAATGAAAGCAAGTTGCAAAAGTGACTTCCTTTGTGAAAGAAAATTACGACTCTCTAAAATGTTTGTATTTAGACAAACAGCAAACCATAGGGAATGGAGGGGTGGAAAGATGGGGGAACTTGAACTGTTTATCTCACATGGTTTTGTGCTATTTGTTTTTTCCAGTCATTTCCTGTTCCCTTTATGGTAAATAATAGCCTCTATTACTCCAGCAGAGTTCTCGCCAGGTCGAGAACAATATATCATCAAGAACCGAAATCTCATCTATTAATCCAGTTTAACTTTGCCTTCAGTTTTTTGTCCGCCTACAGTTGGCTTCCATTGGGCTTCCCATCAGTGAGAACACCTCGATTTACACAGAACCAGAAAGCAGCGTGGGCAAATAAGAGATAAAATTCAATCCCATTATTGTTCCTTATTGTGAAGAACAGACTTAAAACAACATGAAATCCTTGGCATTTTCAACACTCATTCATGCATCTGCCCACCAACCTCTTTCCTACTGGGGATGTTTAGGATTTTCTTGAGTTACCTCCAGGCTCAAAGTCCCTTAAGAAAGGGACAAAGCACAGGTAGGTGGCCTGGCTATTCAACAGTGCTTGAGGGTATTTCAATTTGTTATAAATGTTCATTTGTACATGTCATACTTTTCTTTAGCCCTGCAAACAATTAGTGTTGACAGAGTCTTGTGAATGCTTTCAGAATTTTTGTATACATATTCACACATACATAAGTATTATTTTATAAAACTCAGGTAGAACTAAACTATATGAACTAGTATGCAACTTCCTTTTTTAAATGTAACATTCTTTCTGGGATATCTTTCTATATCACTGCATGCAGACCATTCTCCCTAAAGGCAGCATTTTCTCAGTAATATTGATTTAACTTCCTGACTGTCAGTTTTTGTGTGTCTGTGGGAGGGGTGAGGAAGAAGGAGTAGGAGCAGGGGGAGAGAAGGGAAGGGCATGCAACCTCCTGAATTTTCAGAAGGCAAGGAATATTGGAAGTCCACCTGCTCAAAAATTATGTCCCCCATATTCCACGGACTGGGGAGCCACTTAGATTGATAAATAGTTCATTTAGGATGTAGGTGTTGGTTCTGCAAGTGACCGTCACATCATAGCCCAGCAAACACCGGTTGGCAGCAGCCTGTCTCTGGCATGCCTGCAGGTCCCCTCCCATCTGTTCAGCCTGCCGGGTTCTAGTCTCAAGTCCCTGGCTGCTTCGCACCCTGGTTTTTTTCCTCCATCTCTAACATCCACCTCAGTGCTTTGCTCTTGTTCTGGGAAAGCCTCCAGGTCCTGTTCCTTCCATCTGACTCTACTTCCCCTAATGCTTGTCTTGCCAGACATGAATCTCCAGGGAAGGGACCCTCTTCCTGCCAGAATTGCCCTTGAGGTTCCACTCGGGCCAGATGAGCCCTGGAGAGCATTCCCAAAACCTGTGGGGGTTGGGTGGTTGAACAACGTACAGGATTACATTTGCCCATTCAAAGTCTTTGATCCAGGCAATGTCTGAGATGGACTTGGTGAATTTGAGTTTGGGTAGTGTGGTTTAAGTTGGACATTTGGAAAAGGGGAAGGCTTGAGGGGGAGCCTGCAGGATGTAAATACTAAAGGACAGAGCACAGCGCTGGACGAGGAGGTGAGAAAGTCCAGTGAGGCTTCACACACTTCGCGATTTTGACTGAAACGTGGATGGTGGCTGAAATGACCCCTTACAAACTTTTTTTTGAAGTCAAGGTTTTTAAAAAAATAATTTTAAAAAGAGAGGAAAGGGGGAGGAGAGAGAGAGGGAGGGGAGAGAGAAACATCGGTTTGTTGTTCCACGTTTTGATGCACTCATTGGTTGATTCTTGTATGTGCCCTGACAGGAGATCGAACCCACAACCTTGGCGTATTGGGACGATGCTCTAACCACCTGAGCTTCCCAGCCAGGGCTCAACTCTTGTTCTTGATGACCCACCTCCCTGTGCCCCTCCAATTTAGGAATACTTCATATAACAAAAGAGGAATTTCTAGAGTTTTCTCTGAATCAGCTCTGGCTCAGCCAAATAATGTGGAAAAAACAGGTCAAAAAGTTCACTTCTTTATTCAGCAAATATCTTTGAGTGTGTTTTCAGTATCAAGGACCGTGAGAGGTGCTGAATATAAATTATTCTCCCCTTTAAAGAGCTCCCGGAGTACAAGGACACAAGTGAAGGCTCAGTACAATAATGTAACAGGTGTACTAGAGTGTGTACAAGCGTGTGGGTGTACAAGCGTGTGGGTGTACAGGAAGGCGGGGCTTAGGTCTCATTAGATGAGACAAGGCAGACTTTTCAGAGGAGGCGGGGTTTGAGCTGAAATGTTAGCGATGAGTTTTCCAGGTACACAAGCAGGGGGCTGTTTAGGGAGAAGGAGAAACACCTGCCAAGGCAAGAGGCCTGTTAGAGCCCTGAATGTGAGAGTCTAATAGGAAGTGCCAGAGTGGGACAGAGCAGGACATAAGGCTGAACACCTGGGCACATGGGCTGGGGCAAACCGAGGGTGGGCCTTGTAAACCACCCTGGAGGATATAGATTTGTTCAGGAGGAGAAGCCCTGGAGAATTCACTCAGGGGCATCTCATTGGACTATGGGAAAGATCATTCCAGTTGCAAAGGATAATAACATGGGAGCTAGGACAGTGACAGTGAGGATGGAGGGGAGGGCTATGACAGACATTTAGAAAGTAGAAGAAATATTTTAATTGATTCAGTGGAAGCAGAGCAAGATAGATCAAAGAATCTAGGCTTCCTCCTAGTTCTTGAGTTGGTCAGTGAGTAGATGTACCATTCCTTGAGACAAGAGAGGAAAATCAGTAGGGAAGGTTGAGAAGGGGTGGGGAACATGGTGGATTCAGTCTGGGGCATGTTTAGTAGTCACACTGAACTTCTGATCTGGGGCACAGGAGAGAGATGGTTAGAAGGAGAGATTTGGGAAGCACCAGCTCTGGCAGAGAGGAGATTGCTCATTGAAAACATGCTGCTCGGATACAAAATAAATATTCAGAAATCAGTTGCATTTTTATGTACTAATAATGAAGTATCAGAAAGGAAAACTAAGAAAACAATCCCATTTACATTTGCATCAAACAATACCTAGGAATAAATTTAACCAAGGAGGTAAAAAAAAATGTTAAGACACTGAAGAAAGAAATTAAAGAAGATGCAAATACATGGAAGCATGTAGGAAGAATTAACATTATTAAAATGTCCATACTACCCAAAGAAATCTATAGATTCAACCCAATCCCTGTCAAAATACCATGTGTTTTACACAGAACTAGAACAAATAATTGAAAAATGTATATGGGACCACAAAAGACCCTGAAGAACCTCAGCAATCTTGAAAGAAGAACAAAGTTGGAGGTACCGCACTACCTGACATCAAACTATATTACAAGTCCATAGTAATCAAAACAGCTGGTGCTGGTATAAAAACAGACACATAGATCAATGGAACAGAATAGAAAGACCAGAAAAACTCACACCTATATGATCAATAAATACATGACAAAGGAGGCAAGAACATACAATGGGATAAAAAAACAGTTTATTCAATAAATAATGTTGGGAAAATTGGACAGATACATGCAAAAAAATGAAACTAGACCACTTTTGTACACTATTTACAAGAATAAACACAAAATGGATTAATGACTTAAATATAAGACTCAAAAACATAAAACTTCTAGAAGAAAACATAGGCAGTAAAATCTGGGACATTTCTCTTGGCAATATTCTTGCCAGTAAATATCCTCGGGCAACAAAAACAAAAGAAAAAGCAAACAAATGGGACCACCGTATTTGCCAGGTATAACGCATACCCATGTTTTTGGCCCAAATTTTCAGGGGGGGAAAATCTTTTGTTTTAATTTTTTAATTCAATTATTTATTTACTTATTTATTTATATTTAGATACATTTTTATCTTATGATGGAATTGTAGCATTTATTTTTTAACATGTTATGGTACAAGAAATTTTATGTAACAAATAATTATAAAGCACAAGGTATTTGAGGTATTACCCATGAATAATGTGTATCCTTATTTTTCCCTCAAAAATTTAGGCCAAAAAGTGCACATTGTACATGGCAAAATAGGGTATATCAAACTAAAAAGGTTTTGCACAGCAAATGAAGCCATCAACAAAAAGAAAAGATAACCTACTGAATGGGAGAGCACATTTATCAATGATACGTCCAATATGGGCTAATATCCAAAATGTACACAGAACTCATACAACTTAACACCCGAAAAACAAACAACCCTATTAAAAAATGGACAGAGGACCTGAATAGACACTTCTCCAAACAGGATACACAGGTGTACAGTAGACATGTGAAAAGATGTTCACTGTCACTAATCATCAGAGAAATGCAAATGAAAGTCACAATGAGATACTACCTGTCAGAATGGCCACCATCAATAAATCAACAAACAACAAGGGCTGGCGAGGATGCAGAGAAAAGGGAGCCCTCTGGCACCGTGGGTGGGAATGCGGACTGGTGCAGCCCTTGTGGAAAGCAGTGTGGAGGTTTCTCAAAAATTTAAAAATGAAACTGCCTTGTGACCCAGTAATTCCACTTCTGGGTATATATCTAAACACTAATTCAAAAGAATGTATGCTTTCTTATGTTCACTGCAGCATTGTGTACAAATAGCCAAAATATGGAAGCAGCCCAAGTGCCCATCACTAGATGCTTGGATAAAGAAGAGGTGGTACATGTATCCAATGGAATATTGCTTGGCCATAAAATAGAACGAAATCTTATCATTTGTAACAACACGGACAGATCTAAAGGTTATTATGCTAAGTGAACTAATCAGAAATACCGTATGGCTTCACTTTATATGTAGAATCTGAAGAACAAAATAAACACACAAAATTGAAACAGACTCATACAAACAGAAAACAGACTGATGGTTGCCAGAGGGAAAGGCGTTGGGGGAAGGGTGAAAAGGTGAAGAGATTAAGTAGCACACATCGGCAGTTACAAAATAGGCACGGAGGTGTAAAGTAGCGCATAGGGAAAACAGTCACTAATATTGTATTAATTATGTATGGTGCCAGGTGGCTGCTGGGAGTACTGGGGGAACACTTTGTAAAGGACGTAATTGTCTAACCACTATCTTGTACATCTGAAACTCACAGAAAATAACACATGATGTAAATTGTAATTGAAAAGTAAAATTTAAGCCGTGGCTGGTGTGGCTCAGTGCATTGACTGCTGGCCTGTGAACCAAAGGGTCGCCGGTTCGATTCCCAGTCAGGGCACAGGCCAGGTCCCCATAAGGGGTACACGAGAGGCAACCACACATTGATGTTTCTTTCCCTCTTTTTCTCCTTTCTCCTCTCTTTAAATGTAAATAAATAAAATCTTTTAAAACAATAAAATTTAAAAAGGAGAAAAAAAGAAAATGTGTTGCTCAGGTGTGTTTATATGGATGAGGTTCTATTGCCAACAGAAAGCAAAGGAGGACAAAATTTCCTCAGTGGAGATTCAAAACAGCTATTGTTCGTCTGAATTTAAACAGGATATATGAATTTACAGAACATACTAAAAGGCTAGTTGCTTTTCTCCAACAGACAGCCTGCACTTTTTCCATCCCAGCTCCAGAGGCTACACCATCTGCAAGCAGTGGACTCGAGTGCCTGGGAGAGGACGGCAGCAAACACACTCCGTGCACAATCCTGGGGCTATGGGAAAGGGAAAGACGTTCTTCCCCAAGAATTTCTAGTTATAAGCTGGCTCTCACGTGAGTTTGGCCTCAAAGTCCCAAATCACCCTTCTAATAATCTCAGACCAAGAGTTTAGTTTACAATGGTCATCAGTAAGATGGGTGAACTTGAAGACTTACCAAGAGAAATCATTAACATATAAAACAGGAAGAAGACAGAATTTAAAGAACAAAAGCAGAACATCAGTGAGTGGTGGGACACCCAGTAACTAATCCCTCAAAAAGAGGGCTGAAGGGAGGGAACAGAAAAAAACATTTGAAGAGATGATGGTCGAAAATTTTCTGAATTTGACAAAAACTATAAACTCATAGATCCAAGGTGTGCAGTGAATCTGAACCACAAGAAACATGAAGAAAACTACATCAAATTGCTCAGAATCAATGATTAAGAGAAAATTTTTAAAGTAGGTGGGAAAAAAGACGTGTTTTACACAGAGGGGAAAAAAGGTTACAAGCAGGCCAGGGTCACAGCAGGTTTCTCCCTGGAAGCAATGTGAGGTGAAGACAACAGGGAACATCTTGAAGTATTAAAAGAACATTGTAAACTTAGAATTCTATACCCAGTGAAGCTATAACGCAAAATGAAGGTGAGTACATTTTTGCAGACTCATAAAACCTGGAGGAATTTATTTCCAGCAAGAAAGGTTAAAAGAAATCCTTCAAGCAGAAGGAAATGATAGCCAGTAGGACTTAGCTATTCTAACAGGTATGCAGTGGTGTCTCCTTGTTGTTTTAACTTGCAACTCCCTGATGACATGTGATGTAGAGCATCTTTTATGCTTATTTGCCGTCTCTTTATTTTGTTTCTTGAGGTGCCTGTTCAGATCTTGTGTCCATTTTAAAATTTATGTTGTTCTCATACTGTTTAATTTTGAATTCTTTGCAAATATTGTGGATTCCATTCCTTTATCAGGTATGTGTTTTGCAAATATTTTTTCCCAGTCAGTGGCTTGTCTTTTCTTTCTCTTAATAGTGTCTTTAACAGAACGGAAGTTTAAAAAAAAAATTTAATGAAGTCCAACATCATTTTTTTTCATGGATCATACTCTCATCAAGCCCAAGTTCACCTAGATTTTCTCTATGTCATTTTCTAGGAGTTTCATAGTTTTGCATTTTACATGTAGGTCTATGACACATTGTTTTATCTTTTTATTAATACTCTCCATAATTCCCCATTTTAATTACTGCATTGGTGATTGTTTTCCATTTTGCATTATAAATCACACTCTGAAAATTAGGTATTCCTCTATTGCACTATGTTTTCCTGCTTTCTTCCCATAGGTATTTCTTCTATAATGATCTTTTTATTATTTTTATCCTCACCTGAGGACATTCTTTTCATTGCTTTTTAGAGAGAGAGGAAGGGAGAGAGAGAAACAATAATGGGAGAGAGAAGCATCAATTGGCTGCCTCCTGTACGTGCCCAGACTGGGGATTGTGTGCATCCTGACCAGGGACTAAACCCGCAGCCCTCCAGTTTTAAGTCAATGCTCCCATCAGCTGAGCCACACTGGCCAGGGCTATACTGATCCTTTTATGATGTCTGTAGTGCTTGGACTCATGCAGTAACTTCTTTAATCACAAGCATATTGTGCAATTCATGATAATCAAAGATTCCTCGTTTACAAATGGGGATGCTCGTAATTCAGGCCCTAAAAGAAACTGACTCAATGTGTATCTAACTCAATATGTATTGCCCAACCCAAGTGAAGTCGCACAGGCAAAGAGCTGTGAAGACTCTGAAAGGGTCCCCATAATGGAACATTCCAAGAAAGAGTGGTGTCCCAAATGGGCTGGGGTATCATGCTCCTCATGAAGCCGCACTCACCCTTTGCAGCCTAATGCATATGGTGACAGGTGGAGACACTACAAATAGCCTTGGCCTCAGAATGGAAAAAATGATTCCCTGGGGCCAAGGCTTTCAAAGTGACTTAGTGACAGGAATGCAAGGGGCAGACCTGAGGGGACAGGGGGTGTAGTGCAGGATCGCAGAGGACTTGTGAGTGCCAGGGCCTGGGCGCCTCCCACTCTCACGCCGGCCCCCCGACAGGGACAGGAAACCGCAACCTCCCAGTCTGGTTGGCGAGTCCCACGAACACCAGCTTGTCACCAACAAACCGGGCTGAGCCACTATGGACTGCATGTTTTCCAGGACAGTCAGGCCGCTGGCTCCCGCTGTGTTTTGAAGCTGCTGGACGGGGAGCAGCTGAGCTCACCTGTCAGCTGTGTCGTGTTACCTGGAGGGCAGGGCGAAGGCCACAGAGAGGCATTTAGGAGCTCTGGGTTTTAATCCCAGCTCCACTGTGTACTCATTGAACACTTTTGGCATTTTGATTTCTTCATCTTTAAAATTGGGATATGAGCTGGCTTTACTGGGAAGGTGACTGTGAGTAATTAACTGATGAAATAGGCCACGCGGTGCTCTGTAAATTGTTCCGTGGATGAGGAGAGTTAAACACGAACTCCAGGCTTCACTCTGTGAGATGTTTAAGGCCACATGACCCCAAGATCGCTTCCATTCCAAAACCCGGAATCCATCTGCTGTCCTTGCAGCCCATCAGGGGGCGCTGCTCAGACCTGAGCATGGGACAGACCCCTGAGGGCTTGTGAAAACACAGATGGGGCCCAAGACTGGGCCTTCCTAACAAGGTCCCGGATGGATGGACAGACAGACGGTCTTGCTGCTCTCCAGGGGACCTCGCCTCTGAGCACTGTGGCAGCTGAGAAACTGGCCAGTTGAGATCTGGGTAGCAACACTTAGGCACACAGTCGGGGGCACTTGGTGGGCACCCAGCCTGCAGCCCCTCGGGAGGGCTCACACTCAGTTAATGTGCGACTGTCCCCAACCCCAAACTCTTCTGTTTTGAACAGGAGGGCCTGTGTTTTCATTTTGCTTTGGGCCCCATAAATTATGAAGCCGTTCTTGTTCCTCGTTCAGGTTTTACAAATAAACTTTGAGTAATAAACAAATGTCATTTTGGAAAGGCACCTTAAAGACTACTAAGAACATTTAAGCTGCTCTACGCCCAAAGAAACAGCTTATTTAGAAATTATTCTATTATTACTGGCATTTTCCACCCAGCAGAGGCTGGTGTGCACAAGCGGCAAGCGCTCAGCCAAGACAGGGTGGCCTGGGGCCTGTCTCACCCGCCCCTTTTTTGCTCCCTCCCCCCTCTCCCCACCTCAAGGCTCTAGCAGGGATGTTCTGCATTTCAGAGATGAATTCCTCCAGGGAGAAAGCAGTACTATTGTATAAATATACATATTTCCGAGGGTGGAGGGCTTGTCCTTTTGAATGACAGCATTCACGGAACGCCTGCCCAGCCTCTCTCAGACTGGGCTGCTTTGTCACCTCAGCCCTAACAGCAGAGACCCTTTCGGGGCCCAGCCTGAAGGTGTGGCTCAAGTGAGACATGGGTGAGCGGACTGTGAACAGAGTCAAGGCCAGGGGAGCAAAATGAAGACGTCCACTGCTTTTTTTAGGACGGATTTCCTACGCTGGCTGGCACACCTCTTGTTTGCCTTCCCGTCAGAGCTAATAAAAGCACTCGTGTTTTACATGGTGCTGTCCTTGTTCGTGTCAACAGTGTAAGGAAGTGTAAAGCCAAAACCCACTTATTTTTTTTCCCGGGGGTAACTGGCTTTCAGTTGGTAGAATCAGACAATTTAAAGAAATTTTTCCAAGAGGACAAAACAAACAAACAATGAAAGAGCCGTTGCCTAGCCCTGGCCAGGTGGCTCAGTTGGTTGGAGTGTCAACCTGCACCAAAAGGTTGCAGGTTCGATTCCTGGTCAAAGCTTGTACGGGAGGCAACCAATCAATGTTTCACGCTCCTCTCTCTCTCTACCTCTCTCTCTCCCCCTTCCTTTCCTCTGAAGTCAATAAACATATCCTTGGATGAGGATTGAAAAAAAAGAAAGAGCCATTGCGTAGATTAAAATTTTATCTGACTGGGAAAGAGTCTTGTTCTCAAAATGGTAGCTGGGGACATGAGGATGTGTTAAGAATGGAGTGGCGTGGCCAGCGTCCGAGCTTTTGTTTTAGTAAAGAGTGACCGGGATGATGAGATGTTAGCAGACCAAAAATGAAAGAACTAGTTAGCTTCCATCTAACTTGGAGAAGCTACTCTAAAAATACCAAGAAATGTAACCCGCTCTTTCCCTGAAGGGTCAGGTACCCGCAGCCCCACTGGTGCACACAGGGCGAATGTGCACTTAGAAGAGGGTCTCGCTTCCTCAGGAAACTCTGCAGCCGTAACCCAGAAAATTGTCATCCCCACCGAATAAATCGGATGCCCTGAAGTGAATGGCACAACTCGCCCAGCCTGCACACAGAGCCCCTCTCCAAGGAGCCAAGGTCGCAGGAACTGTGGCAGACCTATCAGCTACTATTTCCTGGGGGTGATGGCTACGGATCATCTTTGAGAATTCATTTTTATCGCATGCTGATCTTGGCATGGCTGTGGAGTGAGGACTCAAAAGAACACGGAATTACTGTTAATCATTGTCCTTTCCCAGACAACAGTGGCACCCTACCCAGTACCCACGGGAGGAGCTAATCCATCGCATACAGACTGACCGTCCCAAAGAGCAGCTCCATCACATCACATCATGTCCCCATTCGACACCTTCCGGTGGGTTCCACTGCTCACCTAATCAGCCCTCACCTCTTCCCCCAGCCCACAGGACCCCCCTCACAGAGGAGCCCCAATTTGCTTTAACTCACAGCACCAAACAGAACCCAAGGTTTGCTGGATCTGCTCTCACGCTTTCCCACTTTTTGCATTTGCCTTGCAAGTCATTCCACATACCTGCCTTTCCAACGTCTGGTTTTTCATCCAGGGCCCACTATCAGTACTGGAACCACCATGAAGTCAACCTGCCATCAAGAAACACCTCCCTCCTGACACTTACCTTTCTCAATCTGGTTGTACAGAGAGATGTGCTCTTGCCTTATTTTAGCAATCATATTTTGCCAAAGATGCTCAGTTTTCTAAAGCGTGGAAATTGTTGAGTTCTTCCTTATCTCTCCCAGCAGGGGTAGGGGTGGGGGTGGGGAAGGCTTTGTCGGTTGGCAATTTGCCAACTTCTTCAGAGGCAGGAGACTCTTCTGCAGAATGCCAGGCTCTCTGGGAAGACAGTGATGTGGTCATGCATGAATTGGCATTCCAGGGACACTGACTAAGTGCCTGCCTTGCGCTGGTCACCATACCTACCGATACATTCAGTTCCCTTATCAAAACCAAGAAAACTTTACTAAAAGGGAGGACAAGTCTATTTCTCAGATGCAAAACAATTATAACAATATGAGCATAAAAAGGCAAACAGAAAATCTATCAAAGTATAGTTTCTTGCTAAATTTTTATTCATTTTTGTCTTTGGCCAATTTTTTCTTTTTTTTAATTTATTGATTTTTAGAAAGAGAAGAAAAGGGAGAAAGAGTGAGAAAGAGAGAAATATTGATTTGTTGTTCCATTTATTTATGCATTCATTGGTTGATTCTTGCATGTGCCCTGACCAGGGATTTGAACCCACAACCCTAGCATATTGGAACGATGCTCTAAACAACTGAGCTACCTGGCCAGGGCTCCAACTTCTTAACTTTAAAAAATATATATGGGAAAAGTAATGTAACGTTAAAACAGTCACTGCTCTTTGAGTTCACCAGGAGAACACGTAAGTTAGCACGTGGAGCAAGCAAGCGTTTACAGGAGCACAGGTGGAGACACCTCTGAAGGGGGGTCCTGCCTGACACTTGTGGGGAAGGCAACACACTTTCCGGAATGAGGGGACTGAAAACAGAAGCCAGGTCACAATTCCATCAAACCACGTCAGGAGAGGATTAAACTTTGCATTAGTATGCCTGTCCCTGGGGTCAGACCGATCATCGAAAGCAGTGCGGTATCACTTTAGTTCCAGCAGGGAGCTGCCTTCATGCTACAGCCCAGGGATGACCGTGCACACCTCTCACCCCCGAAACGCCCTGTGCACTGAACACTCGCATTTCATCGCCTGTCCCAGAGCTGCACAAACTTCAGGAGGGAAATCTGGCCACAGGTGTCAGTTCTGAATCCGCCTGGCCCCTAATGGCTTTGGCTCCTCCCTGTCAGAACTTAGCGTGTTTCTTACGTCAAGGCTCTTATGCTGAAGCAGGAGCCAGACTCAAAGGCAGGCCTCTGTGTGTGGCAGCTGGGATGACCTATGTCCCTGCGGATGGGAGAACTCTCACAGCTGCGCCTCTTGCCAAACTGCCGTGCTGCCTTCAGGTCAACGCCATACCTGCACTTACCAAAGGAACTGGAACAAGAATCTAAGTCCTAAAATCATATTGGTTTACCTAGGGACTAAATAAAATTCTAACTTATTAAGCTCTCTGATACCAGTGATTATTGATGTCTGAAAACGTGTCCTCCTTATGCAAGTCATTATAGTGATGCTTTAAAATATCGGGGAACCTGATTGCTGTCCCATTGTGTCCTCTGCTGATTTTACGCTGCTTTCCCACTCACACCCAAAGGCTACTGGAAGAATGTCGACTCCATCCCCCGCCACCTCTGTGCCAACCAGCCAAGCCAGAAGGAGAAGAGCAATATTTTGCACACAGCTTTTCAGGAGATGATTATCTCATTCTAACATGCTGTTGGACTTGAGATGAAAATTATAACACTACATTTCCATGTGAAAGAACCTAATGAATGGTTTTGTTCTGTTTTCAGAAACAAACATCAAAAATCTGGCTGTAACATTGAGGAAGGAAAGGAAAGCAAAAAAAGAAGCTCATAAAATGCAGCACGAGGGACGCTTCTCCACCATCACCATCCACCGTCATTTATTCATCAAGGGACCAGAAAATGTTTCATCTGAACTGGGGTATGTCTGAAAGCGGAAGAAGGGAGGCTGCTCATGGTTATGGTAAGGACAATACCTATGACCTGAGCAGTCCTTACATGTAGGGACTATATGACATATTGGGGGTGTAAAGAGGCTAAAAATGTAATTTGTTTCTTAAAAAAATGCCTAAATTTTAGGCGAGAAGATATTTACAAAAAAGAAATGTATCCCAAGGCAGCTAAATCAGGAGCATTGACCCTAAGAAGGTAATTATTAAAAGCTGAGAAAGGCATCACTGAAAAGGTCCAACCCAGTCACATTTTTATGTCATTAAACCTTACAAATCTGCAGCTGTAGCTCAGTTGCTCCTCACAGCTACCAGGAGAGGTTGGCAAGGCAGACACCATCTTTTTGTCTCACAGGCGAAGAGCAGACCAGAGATGGATTCTCCAGCCAACCCCCCTGCAGCTGAAGGGCGGGGTGCAGAAGAGAAGCCAGGTGCTCTGATGCAGGCTCGGTGCCCTCCATTACAGTAGTCACCGTGGAGGAGGGCCACAAGGTCACCACAGTTCTGGGAACAACAGTGAAGTGTGTGAACAAACCCTAATTGGGTCTGTAGAGAAGACAACTCAAGTAGACGTGGGAGATAATATTAAAACCCCAGTTTAGAAAGGGGTGAAATTATGAAAAGTCTTGAATGCTAGGCTAAAACTTTTACTCTATTTTGTCATTTATAATGCACACGTTTTGCCCAAATTTTTGAGGGAAAAAATAAGGATATGCATTATACATAAGCCTAATGATTACATACCATGGGTATAATAATGGGTATAATACTGGGTATGATGCTCACAAAACATGGCTGCACATTATACACCAGAGCACACTACACACAGCAAAATAGGGTAAATGTGGGCCAAGGACATGATGTGTGTAGAGTCCCATCTTTAGAGCAGGAAGACACTAGGAAGAGTCCTCCTACGGTGTGGGGTGCCGTGCTGTAGGCGGGAGTGAAGACGGAAGGTCTTGAGGTGGGAAGGGTTGTGTGACTCACCAGATGTGAGGAGAGAAGGGGGAGAGCCGAGTTGCTAGAAGAATGGAATACTGCTAACAGAAATAGGGAAGCTCAGGAAGAGGGCTTCTTAACAGGATGTCATACTATTCTCTTTTTCATATTGCATGGTATTCCGTAGCATAGCTGTCCCAGGGCCTCTTTTAACTTAATTCAGTCTTGATCTCACTCACCCTTTTGTCAACATTTACACTTCCAGTGATAAAGGAAAATCTTGTACTTGGGAGTCTTCACCTTATGAATAAATACCAGAGGAAAACATTAGTTTGGTAACTAGATTCTTCCGGGACATTGCACGTTTGGCATGAAAACAGCATGTCCAAAAGCATCTGTAAAGTCTGACTCAGGAAGTCAAAGTTTCACTCAAAGAACATTTATTGAGTAATTTCCATGTGCTAATCACAGGTGACGGTGCTGTAGGCTTGGCCTCAAGGAATTTAGAGTCACATAGAGGGGACACTCAGGCAGCAAAATGGGATACGGAAGAATGAAAACCACCCTGGAGGCAGAAGCGAACGCTAGGAGAACGCTGAAGGTGGAGGTATTGATTCTAAATGCAGAAGGTTCATTGTGGGTTAGCAATTGATTTTCTTTTTGTCCTCCAAATCCAATCCATACATGGCCGTTGAACCATTCGGAAAATGCGTGTTGATTGTGTGACCCCAGGGATAGAACACGAACAGCTGACGTTTGTGAAGGACACACCATGCACTGACAAAAAGCACAGCGCTCATTTGTGTCACCTCATTTAATTAAACAATGGAAAGCAGATTTGAAAGAGAAAATGTTGTTTGCTTAGACGCATATTTGTATATATTCCAGTAGTACTCTAAAAGGATGTCTGGGAATAATTTTTACTAATTCCTTAAATACAGGGAAGCTATTATTAATTTTACATGTGTAATTATATACATGATCATCGTTTTCTAATTAAGCATAAATACCAAATAATCTAGTACATTACGTTTGTAATTACACACTAATCGTGACTGTGTGTTGGTGATGCACTGACGCAACTTGACTGCAGAGGCCTCAGCGCTGCGGCTGCTCTTGGCTCCTTTACCCCTTTCTTCTTTCTCTCTCCCTCCCCCGCTGCCCCCTGTTCTTCATTGTTTCTTCAGCTAAAATACAGTAAGTATTTGAGTTCCATGATCTCCATTACTTATGATCATTTTTACGGATAAAAGAATATATTCCCTTAAATTTGGGAATTAGTTTTACTCTGTTTCTTATTATTAACCTAAAAAACAAAACCGTTTCACCCTCTTTCTCTGACTGGTGATTTTTTTTTTCTTTCCGTAGCATTTCCTTTTTCCAGTACCAAACTGCGTGTGAAAGACAGTTTTACCTGGTGTCTAGTTAAGGCTCCAGTTTGGATCTGGGAAGGGACAGAGGAGAACCGACAGCTGAGAGGGCTGAGGTTCAGTCTGATCCCCAATTCCATTATGTGGTTGGGCCACGGAGGTAAGAAGGCCGGCTCAGGTTCACACCTAAGCTGGAAGCGGGTCAGATTCGGTAACTTCTATCGACCCACCCTCTCCTAGTACACGTACGGGGTAGGGAAACCAAGAGCTGGAGGGATGGCCACTGGGCTGGAGGGAGGCTCCAAGCACCTGGGCAACTCTCCGCCCTGGAATCATAGAGGTCGTGTCTGAAAGAAAGAACTGGGCAGTTAGAAAGTGGAACAGAGGAGGACTCCCTACAGTCTGTCTCACAGGAGGAAAAGCTCCCGGCTCCCACCCGTCATCCCCTCCCCTGCTGGATTTCTGTCCTGGATCCTAAAGGAGGCCTCTGACAGTTCGAGGCCCCACACCTGAAGGACAGGGTCTGGGGAAAGTCACGCTGTCTCCCACCCCACCCCACCTCACACAGGGAGCTGCCTGCTCCTCACACTCTCACACGCATATATTTCACAGGTGAAACAAGCTAAAAGCAAACATTAAGCCATCTTAAGAAAAAAAAATAAGGCACAAAAGGAAAGGTGCAGCTGGAAAATGTGAGTGGAGCATGAAAAGGGATGAAGCATGAGAACTAGCCACCAATTCTACCCTCAACACCCTCCAAAGCTCAGAACGTGGGACAGGAGTAATAATACGTAGTGGTCGGCCGCCTCTGTCTTCAGACATTATTTTCACCCACAGCCTGTCTGCAGGGCGATGGCTCAGTCCATCCACATGGCTGTTCCCCGCCTCTCTTCTCTGCAGAGGACTGGCAGGGGGCTCGGAGGGAGGCATGAGGTTCTCAGAGGCTGGAACCAAGAGCAGCACGTTTTCATCTCAATTGATGGGAGAGGCTGTGGATGGAGGGGTGGGCGAAGGGAGAAGGAACCCTGAATTCCATACACGGAGATGAGTTGAGAGCCGAGATGGACACCAGACAACAGAAGCTGGAATCAGGGACAGAGCTGAGCAGTTGGAACCAGTCACGTGTCCAGGGAAAGCAGCTGAGGCTCACACAGGAGGGAAGCTGATTTGAATGCCTGCCTCCAGCCGCTGGTCTCAGGGCCGCTGCTTGGGGCAGTTGTCATTCCTGGGGTCTTAGGGTGTGGCTAGTGTGGGTTGGGGAGGTGTCAAGGGGAGGCAGGCCCTTTTCCCCTGCTGTGTCCCACAGTCTGTCTCTGGAGCCTCTGCTCTCCCCAGAGCTGGAGGGCAGCTCCCCTGTTTCTGCCCAGCAGCTGCTCTGCCACCAGCTCTCAAACGTAACGCACACGCTCCTGCCACAGTACACATTTTCTTTTGTGTGTTGTTTTATTGTTGCTTCTAGGCACGAAGTAATCTCTCAGCATATGTAGGATAAAAGTGAATGAAACGTTTTTCTCAAGCCAGCCAGACTGCAGCATGCCCGCCACACATTCCACTTCCTGAACTGCTCAGGTAACTGTATCGCTGGCAGCGCTCTGGATGCTGAGAACAGCGAGTCGTGATAGCAGGAGGTGAAACAAAGGGCATTTATCCTTCTGATGTGACAAAAAGAATGTGAAGGCTGTGTAATGATGACAGCTCTACTATCCAGAGCTCATGTCCTCGGCCCCCATGGTTGCAGCTTGGCTGCCTCGGCTCCAGGCATTGCAGGCAAGAAGGAGGGCAAGGGACGATGCCAGCACGTTCTTCCTCCCTTCTGTCCCCTGTGTAAGGAAGTGGACACTGTCTCAGGAACAGCTCTCACCCCCTTCCCTTCGTGCCTCATGGGAGACGTGTGGTCACTGACTGTAGAGTAAGCCAGGAGAGCAAATCTCTTTTTGCTTGTTGATCTTCCCCAGTTTCTGCAGCAGGAGGCAGACAAGGGGAAGGGGCACTGGGAACGGCTGTTGGGTCCAGGAGCTTCTCTGCAGGGTGCCAAGGCACAGGTCACTGTGCAGAAATAGTCCCTCAGGGCAGCTCGGGCTGGCTGCTTTGGCCCCAAGCCCACCCCAGTTCACTTTGTGTGGCTTCCTGTCTGGCCTTGGTCCCCTTTATACTCTCAAAAAATCAAGGAACCATGAAGAACTTTTATTTATCTGGCTTATATCTATCCATATTTACCATATGAGACATTAAAATTGAGAAACTTTATGGCTATTCATTTAAAAATAACAATAAGGAACCCATTATATGTGAATATAGATTTCAAAAAATATATTTTTATAAAACATAACCTTATTTTCCAAACAATCAGTGCATACAGCAGCCTGGTTTCACAGCTTTGCAAATCTCTTTATCACACACCTTGCTGGAAGGGAGCTGCGCCCTCCTCTGCTCCTGCAATCTGTCATTGTCACAAACGATGCAGCTTCGGGGAAACCCAGCCACACACTCACAACAGGATGGGAGTGGAAAAGAGAGGTGCTGTCTTAGTTTTCTTATCAAATATAATTATTATAAAAATAGTTCTGAGCTCCCACACCCCTGACAGGGCCTCAGGCCCGCCATGAGAACCAGCGCAGCACGGAGCTGATCCCTAGCCAGGATGCCCTGTGCCAGCCATCAAAGAGTGTCTGCCGTGGTCCCCATTTCCAATTTTGAGCTTTGCTTTTTATTTGCATAACTAAATGGCCAACTCAAGTGTTAGTCTCAGAACTAAAAAATAGTCTTATCCACAGTTATATACAAGTCTTCACGGCTTACTGAAAAGAGAACTACCAGCACTTTGAAAACATGGCTTCGTTGGGTTTTCCTTTTATGCATTTGGATGTCAAAGGTCATAGGCTCTTTTCAGTCGTAGCTCAAACAGCATCTGTGGCCCCTTCTTCCCAGGAGCCTCTGCCAGAGGAAGCCTCCCCCGTGCCCCCAGCTCAGGCACCGGAGTAGGGCTGGGTGGCAAGCTGGGTGGGAGACACGGGCCAGGGAGGCAGGCACCACTCTCACCTCAGCCTCTCTCCAGGCTGCAAGGCGGCTTGTCTGTGCACGGCCCTGTTTACAGGGAGAGTGCAAGACACAGGCGATGACATCCAAAGTCACTCTCTAAATCTTAGGATCAAACCTAAGACTCTCAGTCCACTGTTGTCAACGTTTAATTACACCAACCTCATTCTCATTATACAATTCAAGCTCTTAGCTCTTCCGTCAGCGCTGTGAGTTCACAGGGCAACACTGGGGAGGGGCCAGGACTCAGGGCATCTCCTGCTGCCACCTCCCCTGAGAGCTCCGGAGCTTAATTCTGAAGTGTCAGGAGCATTGCTGGCAAATTGCCGGAAAAGCTGGACAGCCCCACCCCACCCCCAGCCTCCAAGATCTGGGAAACAGCCCCCAGCCAGGTTTCCTGAGGAGGTGTTGGGGTTCGCAGGTTGGGTACAGAATCGCCCAGAACTTGCTCAAACTCCACATACTGGTCCCTTCCCCCAACCCCTTGGAGGAGTTCTCCTGTCCCCACCGGGTTGCAAAGCACTGATCTAGGTTGTTAGGAAAGAGCTTTATTAAATTTAAATTTAGCATGTGAAGCTGTGGATAACCCTATCTCTGTTTCTGAGAAACAGCTGTTTACTATTCTAACACTGCAGACGCCTGGCAACGGCTGAAAGAGGGACTGGCAGCCTGGGCTCAGGGCGCTTCTGAGCAGCTGCTCTGCCAGGGACCCCAGCCCCAAGCCCCACCTGCCCAGCTTGGTGTTCAAGTTAAGAGGGGGTACACGACCTCGAACTTCGCAGGACCAAGAAGGGCAGTCGGGACCTATTTTGGATGACCCTGGGGGATTATTTAGAAAGGAAATTCCGTAAAGTCCATGTAGCTCTCAAAAAGTATTTTGTTCCACTGCTTGCTTTCTTTGTCCCTCTGGTTCTATTTCTGCTTTTCCCTCTTGACGTTTATGCGTCTGGAACTGAAGAGCAGTGAAAGGAAGCCATTGCCCTGAGGAGACGTTCCTGCCTGGGCAGTTCCTGAAACCCACCGGTGGCCGGTGTTCCAGGTACAGCTGCAGGATGGGCTGGGTCAGTGGTGTCCCTGCTAATCCGAGGGGGCGTTCTTATTCTACTGTCGCTTCCTCTAGGGAAAACGTGATGTGGCCCAGAGCTGCACAGGCACCGTGGCCACATTTGTCGCTGACCACCGAGAATCTGTTTTGCCCACACTTTGAAACATGTACTGCAGGCAAAGCCCTCTGATTAGACCCTCTGCTTCTAAGTCACATGCACGGTACGTGACACTTGATGTTAGTGGGGGCACTGGACAGTGGGGCAAAGGGTCACGGTATCTCTACAAGTGACATTATAGACATGCCATGCCGCGTGATCCACAGCTAAAATGAGACTCCGGGGGCTGGAGGGAATGGAAAGTGATGACGCGAGGTGCCTGAGCGGTAGATATTGTGACCTCAGATGACACCCAGAGCCAGTACTACATACGCTGAACGGACAGGGCTGCGTGCTATGATGACGTCGTGCACAGAGAACGTTATGAAGTCATATATTATTCCCTGCTCGAAGTGTCCTGTCTTAATGAGCCTACTTGTTATGGAGAAAAATAAAATGAAGCTTGTAGACTTCATCAATATTTGGTGTTGGACATGTGCTCTGGAAGAGAATGGTATTTATGCATTTAATGAGTGATATTTTTTTAGCAAAATTTGTCCAAACCCACCTCTTCTGTGGTCGTCTTTGACATTTTTCTCCCGCAGACATGCACCAGCCAACAAGTACCAATAGAGTCCCTACCATGGTCAAGGCAGCGGGCTCAAAGATAGACAAGATAAAACAGACATGGAATCTGCTAGCTAGCAGGCGAGGACATGTATTAATACATAAAGAGCTATTCCACGTGTACACATAGAAATATACAGTTATACAGATGAATGTCACACAGTATGGCCACAGCACCTTCCAGTGGGTAGGATATTTGTAAATGAATGAACTGTATACACATGAGCAGGGCTAATTTTATGGAGGGTGCACAGGAATATGCTTCTAGAATCTTTACCCCTGGAATTCTGGAAACCAGGGAAAGATTCCAGAACCTTCCTTTTAATAAAGATTTTGTATAACAAAAGTAACAGTGAACGCTCTTTGTGAGTTTATGCACAGCTCCTTCTATCACTGAAGGAATCATACCTTTATCAGATGATTGTGTAACACAAGCACAGAGTCCCCTCTTTTCCACAGCAAATTCCACAGGACAGCAGAGAGGATGCGCGGCTCACTGTCCAGCCATCTGTCGCTCAACGATTCATCGTCCACACCATCCCCCCAGAGTCATCCTGAGTCTGAGGAGGGAGGGCAAGATGCAAAATTCACTGGGCCAAGGCTTCACGGAGGGATTTCCTTTGCTGTGAGGACAAGACACATGCGTCATAATGGGAACATTTTTGAGTATTAGGTCTCCCCAAGGCAGTACTTTGATGTTTCAATGTATAAAAAGTACTGGTGTTATAGAACCAAATATTTTTTATATTTTGAACCTTTTACAATATATACAGGTGTTATTTTAAATCTAAATACCGTTCATTTATAAGCTTTTAATTAAACTTTTAAATTAAATTTAAACAGCTATTTCTAATAATAATGGAATGAGGTCTTGGTGGGGAAGGTGTGTGCAATTCAAAATATTTTTCGTGTTGTTTTAGAAAAGTAGTGCATCGAAGCGGAACCTTTCTAGGAGTTTGGTGTAAAGACACAAAAGCAAATTTGAAATATGTCATCTAAGATTCTTAATATTTAAAAAACAAAAAAAGAGAGGCAAGCTTACCAGCAAATGACTAGCATGCTTTCTCTAATTTACACCTTGGTTCTGCCCTGTGGGAGCCTGTCTTCCACTAAAGGCCAGCAGCACTCCTGGGAAAGTCCATCAGCACTTGGCACCGGACCCGGTGGAACCACAACGCCAGGCCGCCTGCCGTCCTGTTTGCCTGCGAGGAGGCTCCTGCCATGTACTGCCCATCTGGACAGCAGTGCATTGACCTGCTCGGCAGCGCTGGCCCCCTGCTCCCGCCCCCACCCCTATTCCCACTCCCACCCCCACTGGGTGATCCCAGAGATTCCTCTTCCTCACCCTGTGACCCTGGAGGCACGCACATGCGTGCACACGCGCTTAGCCTCTCCCGGTCCCCTTCTTCGGCCACTGCAAAATTCTCACTGCATAGTACTGAGTCTGTTTTCAGCCAGTACTGTCTCATGCCCTCCAATCCCCAGCCGCTTGTCCTGGTTCTAGTATGAGTGTCTGTTGGAAATAAGACCTTCAGGGGAGGAAAGGAAGAGAGGGAGAGGGAAGAGGGGGGAAGCGGGGCTTGGAGATGGAGGAGATGGAGACAGAGGAGATGGAGATGGAGAGAGGGAGGGAATTCCCCCTCCTCCTCCTCATTCCACCCCCTCTGTTCCTTCCACCCCAGCACGAGTGCCTGGCAGTGAATGTGGAGAGAGGAGGAATAGGAAGACCTTCATTTTGTCCCCCATGTCCTGCCACTGCACCTCCCCCACCTCCCCACCACCAGGTGTCCCTGGTGAGAAGGAGGAGATGGGAAAAGATCGACCCCAAGAGGGTCGGGTCCAGTGCTGTCCCGCACTGGTCCTGAGCCCCTGGGCCACTCCATCACCCTTACCCCTCAAAGGGGCCTCCGCCCCTTCTCCCTGCCCTGCCTGCTCTCGTGTCCTCTAAGATTCTTAAGAAGAAGGAGGAGGAGGAGGAGGAGGAGAAGCAGCAGCAGCAAGCTTACCAGCAAATGACTAGCATGCACTTCTAATTTACACCTTGGTCCTGCCCTGTGGGAGCCTGTCCCCTGCCACAGCCTGGTCCTCTAGGATCCCCAGTCCTTGCCCACACTCCTCTCCAGCCTCCAAGGCTCAGTAACTTCTGCCCTACACCAAGGGATCCTTGCTAGTGGTATAGACTTGGAAGGTTCTTTTTACATTTTTATTATTTTCATTTTTTTTACATCCTCACCTGAGGGTATTTTTATTGATTTTAGAGAGAGAGAGGGAGGAAAAGAGAAAGAGAAATATCAATTGGTTGCCTCCCATATGTGCCCCAACCAGAGATCAAACCCACAACCTTTTGGTGCACGGGATGATGCTCCAACCAACTGAGCCACCCGGCCAGGGCTTGAGAGGTTCTTAATCCAGTTCTAGGATGGTAGCATTGGAGACATAGTTCTTGACAGCAGAGTTACGACTCTGTCAAAGTGAGGCTTGCTCTCATGTCCACAGTGCCTACAGGGTAAGGTACAGGCTTGTTATGATCCATAGGTCTTTGACAGCCCATTTCCATTCTGCCTCCACCACATCGGTCGCCCCTCCTTCCTTCACGCTTCCCTCATCCCATCCACTACACGCCGCTATTTCCGCTCCTGCTCTTCCTCTTGGATGAAATGATTTCCCTTCGCCTGCTACACGTTTGCTCCTCATTCTTCCAGCAGCAGCTGAATGTCCCCATAGTTGTTCTCCAGGACCTGCTTTTCCTTTTCCCTCCAGGTAGACTCCATTTCTCCCTAACATGGATTTCCACACTTGAGAAGTATGTACATCTGTCACATCATATGAAAGTTTTTGTTCATGCTCTGCCCTCCTCCATGCACAATACACATCCAGGGGGAGTTTTTGGAAGGTCAAGGAGAATTTCTGACCCATCTTTAGCTCCCAAAGAACTAATGTGTGGTAAACTTGTGTGTGATGAGCGGAGTTCAATGATATATCATTTATTACATCTACAAGGTAGGTGTGCTATAGACTGAATAGAATTTTACACCTACCTCATGCTGGGAACTATTGTAGACACCAGAGAAAGAGCCATAAAAGTGACAGGCAAGGTACCTACAGTTGTGGACACCACATGGTGGGGGATAGGCAAATAAGCAAGCAAACAAATAAACGAATACATTCACATTAGAGAGTCTTAGGTTCTGTGGATGAAATACTGGAGGGTGGTATAACAGAGTGGCCAGGTAGCATGTTTTTTCTGGAGTGGCCAAAGGCCATTCTGATGGATTATTAGTAACATTTGCTCTGAGACTTGAATGATAGGAAGGAAACAGTGAAGGTCTGGGAGGCAGAACTTCTAGGCAGGGAACAGTGAGTACCTAGCCCAGTCTACGGATGAGCATGTCATGTTTGAGAGACTGAGAAGTTAGTGCTGTGGCAGAAACACAAGAGAGGCAGTGGGTGATACGGACTGAACTGTGTCCCTAAAATTCTCACTGAAGCCCTACCCCACCATGCGATGGTGTTTGGAGATGAGGCCGATGCGGAGTAACTAGGCTTAGAAGAGTCTATGAGAGTGGGGCCCTCACGATGGGGTCAGTGCCCTTATGAGGAGGGACACCAGTGAACTGGTGTGTTTTGTCTCTGTCACACGAGGACATAGCAGGAAGGTGGTCATCTGGGAGCCTGGGCTCACCCACGTGGCTGCCTTTATTTGGTGGCTGAGCTTTCCTGGAAGGTCTGGGGCTTGGTGCTGGCCATCATCTGGGGCACCTTGGTCCTCCTTCCTCTCCATGTGGCATTTCGCCCTCCAGGGCTTCCCCATGTGGTCCCTGTTTCTGGCAGAATAGTCTGGATTGCCTTGCAGTATGGCCGCTGGGTCTCAAGACAGAAAACTACCTGGCTCAGCATCACTGCCTTTTACTCCATTGGTCAGAGCAAGTCCCAGAGCCAACACTGATTCAAGCAGATGAAAAACAGACCCCACATCCTGGTGCCAGGAACATGCACAGATGGAGTAGTTGTTAGAGGAAAAACTCCCGCTTGGGTCCAACCGACTCTCTGCATCCTCCTGTCCCCTCCTCTTGGACCCTGCAGAATTATGAGCATCTCTAGTCAGGACTCAGGAACTCGCTTGATCCCCTTTGATGCAAGTTCAGCTCTGGCTTTGACCCATGCCACATTAGTGTGTTTCCACATCGTTCCTCATACCCAAAGCTTGAACTCCATTGTGTGTGGGTGGTAATTAAATCTCTTTCTTGCTCCTGTTGAGGTAAAATGACCATGATTGTTAATGGCTTATATTTATTAAACCCATTCTCTGTACCCAGCACAGAGGGTTACTCAGGTGGCCAAAGGTAATCTAGCCCATTTTGAGTTGATTTTGTATGTGGTGTAAGATGGTGATTCAGTCTCGCTCTTTTGCAGGTGTCTGTCCAGTTTTCCCAGCACCATTTATTGAAGAGACAATCTTTTCCCCATTGTATATTTTTGATGCTCTTGTCATGAGCTCATTGGCTCTGGGATCATTTCTGGCCTCTGTACTCTGTTCCACTGACCTATGTGTGTTTTCGCCCATGCCATACTATTGCCAGTCTCTTTAGTGTTAGTCATTCTATGGACGTGTAGAAAAATCTCACTGTGGCTTTGACAGCTTATAATTGATGCTGAGAACATACCCATATGTTGATTAGACATTTAGATATTGTCTTTTTGAAGTGACTGTTAAAAAGAGCCCATTTTTTTCTACTGGGCTGTTTGTCTATTTTTTTCTTTTTGATTGGAAGTGCTCCTTAACTATTCTGGATATGAGTCATTAGTCAAATGCACATGTTGCAAATATTTTCTCTACTCTTTGCTTGCCTCTGTCTTAATGGTGAGTTTTGTAAACTTGTTTTTACCTATCGCCGCTCCCAGGTGGCCCAGCTGTTAGTCGCTTCCCAGCGGGTCACCCAGTTCTTCTGGGCCCTCTCCTGGTGCCTGGTGCCTGCGCCCTTGCCTCCAGGACAATATCTCTTGCTGGCCGTACTGAACACCATCGGAGTTCAGCGCACCTGTTCCTGTCCTTTCCGGGCCTGCCCCATCGCAGTGGGCAGATCTGGTTCCAAGTTCTGGCACCTTCCACTCTTCTCAGACTCCCAGCAGTTAACTAGCTGTGCCCAATCATGTTCTGAAAATAAGTTCAGGATGTCCAAACAATTGACTTATAAGTGAACTTTTGAACCCAGGACTTTGTACACTGGGGAGCCCTCATTTGACTTCGTTCTCTGTCAGTCAGCAAGGATCAAAAGTGCCTCTTCTGGCCGAAGGGGGATGAAACGTTGAGACCATGGCATGCACCGCCAAGACCCGCTGCCATTTAATGCCAGCCCGCCCATCCAGGGAGAAATTACATGACACGGAAAGCCTTAAGCCAAACTGAGAGATTGAACAAATAATTGTTGAGTGCCTGATGTGTGTCAGCCAGTGTTCCAAACCCTACGGAAGTAACACATGAACAAAAGCCGTGCATACACGGCACTTGGGTCCTGGATGGAACCACGTACAGTACACCAGCTACGTAAGTAAGACATCTAGCATGCCAGGTAACAATGCTAAGAGAGGGCAGGCAGCAGTGGCAGGACAAGGGTAATGGATTGGCAGCTCTAGATGTGATTTCCAGCCAGGGACTCGCCAAAAAGGTGATATTTGAACAGACCTGAAAAGCGGAGAGAGCCGTGGAGATACACAGGGGAAGGGCATTTAAGACAGAGCAAACAGCAAATGCAAAGGCCCTGAGGTGGAAGTGTGTCTCTTGTGTTAGAAAAACGGTGAGCAGAGAAGAGACAACGTGGTGGAGTTGAGAGAGGAAAGCAGAGAGAAGAGGGCAAAGAAATAAAAGGGGGCGGGGCCTTCTCGGCCGTTGACCTACAGGTAATATGCCCTAGGGCTATACTGACTTTGGGTAGTGACACACAGAGGCCACCTGTGTGTGGACAAGGAGGATGGCTGTAATTTGGTAGTTAAGAATAGTGCGCTGCAGCCCTAAGGGGAAAGGAAAGAACAACCATGAGATGGGAAGGGCCAGGGGCCACACCTGGACCAGGAGTTTGGCTGGTCGGGGAGGGGAACACTGAGTGCACAGAGACAAGAAGCTTCTGGGAAAGACCAGGACATGGGAGGCTCAGCAGAGCCTGGCTTGCGTTGTAGAGAATTAATAAACAAGAAAAGGGGCTGAGATCATATTAAGAGATCTCACTGGTACACATTTCATTATTCAAGGAACAACTTCTCCTCAGTGTACCTGCTCTGGGTCATTTCTAATACAGTACGTTATTGCTTTTTATATATTTTATGAAGATTTTATGATTTTTAAAATATTTTATTTCTTTATATTTATTTTTAGAGAGAGGGGAAGGGAAGGAGAAAGGGAGAGAAACATCATTGTGTGGTTGCCTCTCACACACCAGCAACTGGGGACCTGGCCCACAGCCCAGGCATGTGCCCTGCCTGGGAATCCAAGCAGCGACCCTGTGGTTCCCAGGCCAGCGCTCCATCTACATAGCCACATCAGCCAGGGCAAAATTTTATGATTTTTTATCTGCAAGAAAATTAGTCCATGCTAGCTACTATACCAGGACTAGAAATGAGACTTCTTTTATTATTATTTTTTTAAATCTTCACCCAAGGGTATGTTTATTGAATTTTAGAGAGAGAATCAGGAAGAGAGAGAGAGGTCCAGGTGAGAAACAGCGACAGGCCCCCTCCCACATGTGCCCTTTGGTGTACAAGACCACGCCCCAACCAACGAACCACCCAGCCAGGGCTATTGTTATGTTTTATTTCGAGAGGTTGTCTGTTGTTCTCTCTTGCTCTACATGTGTTTGTATAATTCCCTGCTTGGCTAGTAAATAGTTCTCCTTAGGTAAGATGCATTTTTCTTTGTTGGCTCGGGGGGGCTCTGCCCTCACATTGGATTGCCCCTCTTCATGTGGGGAGAGCAGCTGCCCCTCCCAGGCGCTGGCACGTGGGAGCCGGCAGGGGAACGAACAGCTCTGCTGATGATCACAGACAATGTCTCTCTGTTCACACTTTCCTAGTCTCAGGAATGACGAAGCCTTGTTGAGCTTTACATTAGTAAGCATTGCTACGTAACAATATTACTGCAAACCTAGTGGTTCAAAACAACACATTTATTATCTCACACTTTCTGCGGGTCAGGCACCCAGTCATCTGCTTCAGCATCTGACAACCTGCCAGTCGGGTGTCACGGGGGTGGCGGGACCATTTAAGCCCAACGGGGGACGAACCTGCGTCTGGGGCGCATGTTGGCAGCATCCACTTCTTTGTGGGCTGTTGGACTGAGGGTTGTCATTTGGAGGCTGTCCTCTGTTCCTTTTCCTGTGGGCCTTCCCAGCAGTCACTTGGTCCTCAAAGCCAGGCAGGAAGAGAGATTCCTGGTGGGACTGATGTTACATCATGTCACCTCTGCCACATTCTGTTGGTTGGAAGCAAGTCACAGGTCCTATGCCCACAAAAAGGAAGGTGCTAGATAAAGGCATGAGCCCCAGTCCAGGGACTGTGGGGACCACTTGACAGTCCATCTGCCACTAGCTGCTTCTTGGCATCTTGGGGCCAGGAAGACTGGACAAATTCAGGCATTTGAAGGCAACCCACCATAGGAGGGGCGTAGATTCCAGCAGGACATGCTCTAGCAAGAAGCCTCCCCTCCACAGCCTTCATGCAGAGCTTGCTGGTGCTCTTAGCCCCCTGACCTTCCCTGGCCCCGAGGCAGGCACACCTCTCCCAGGGCAAAGGGCCTGCTTCCGTAGCTTCTGCTGTGACTGTCGGTCCAGGGGAGGCACAGACAGTCAAGTCACGAGTGAGCCTCCCTGGCATGGTGCATCCCCAGAATCCCCTGCTGTACATCTTTTTTAATGACAGCCTAAATGTTTGGGAAGGAATTAAATACAAGGTTGAGCAAAAGCTGGCTTGCAGTTGTTCCTATGGGAAATAATACAATAATTAATAAATAATATAAGAACAAACTCGGTTTTGTGTACTCACAACTATAAACCTCCTTTTGTCAACCCCTGTAAATTATGATATGCACACATTATAGTACCTTTGAATTATGTAGCTATTAAAAGAGTTTAGCATGGAAAAATATTCCAGGGGGAAGCAGTTTAAAAAACAGTAGATATTTCAAATATGGTTCTTTTAAAATATATGCATGTACATGTGTATGAATGTTAAAAGTGGTTATCTCTAGGTGGTAAGGATAATGAGTGATTTTATATTTCTTGCTTAGCTGTATCAAAAATATAATGAGACATATTACTTTGCTATTAAAGTACCAAGCTTTAGAAGTTTTCACTAATTTTTACTTTAGAGTGTAATCTCTTTGAGATTGAGGCCCAAGCTATCTATCTCTGTGTTTCTAGCCCCCAGCATAATCCCTTGGACACATTAGGTTCTTGAACAATTTGATGTTTTTGAACAAAACAATTGAATGCTTTTGAACACTTGGATTTCAGAAGATTTAAAACTAATATCAAGATATTCTGTGGGAATACACAAATATGAAAAATGTATATGCATGATTGCAAACAACAAAATCTCCCAACCCTGCACTCTGCTTCTTAGGAAGCAGCTCCACTCCGCCGCCTTCCCCACCACAGTCAACAGTGCAGGGGGTCAGGGTTGCAGGCGGCGTGGCTGCCGGTGAAGGATGGTTTAAACAAGTGGAATTCACAGATAATCTAACGTTTGATTTTAACCTATAGTTTCAACTGTCTCCCCGATATGACTTTGCAAAACAGTACTAATAGGTAGAAAAATTAATGGAGTTGTCAATACACTTCCAAACCTGGACCGCCACTGCAGGAGTTGGTAATGAGCATTTAATTGATTTTGAGCTTTAGGATGGAGGAGAGGAAAGCTAAAGGGCCAAATAAATTACACTTACAATATTAGGAATTTACTATAAATAATTCCTTGCTATTTTTCACTTCACCCAAAATAAACTGTTACTCACCAGGAGTGAGTGGATAAGAGACTTTTTCCCCAAAATACTAAGTAGCAACGTATCACGATGTGTATGTTGTTCGGCCAGTTTGCACTTTAAAGCTTGCTTCATTATTTTTTAAAGAACGGGGCAAGTGTGATTTGAATCCTATTTTCAGAGGGGAATTTTGAAGCACAGAAAGAGGCTACAGAAATTTTACAGATGATTTGGGAAGTGGCCCATCAAATAATAGATATTAATATTTCTGATCAAGTATCTGTGATAAGTGGGACTGAGATCATTTTTCCCTCCTCCTCACCAGTTTCTTGATCTTTAAGAAAATAAAACAAGAAATAACTAATTAGATCATTGTTTTCTTTCTCTATTTTTTCCCGAGATTCTAACATTTTATGATGATTAGCTCAGATATTCCTTTTAGTTTACTCTTTGCTCAACAAATGTGTGGGAACTCAAGAGAGCTCTTTAAATGACAGACTCTTCTGATGTCAGCTGAGTGACAAAGTTACCCCCCGATGTCGTAACGTGGTACATCTTCTTGTTGGGTTTCCCCTATAGTCCAGCTTCAGCCTCAATCCCATCTAGCTTCAGACCGCTGCCACACCGTCCCCCATATATCATCCTACAGCAAATGGGAGGCGGCCATGTGCTGGACGCTGTGCTGAGTCCGGGCTGGAGGATGAGGGAGGGAAGGAAAACTGAGCAGAGGCAGCCCAGCTGCCTGCTCCTGGTCTGTGCCCAGGTTTCATCTCTCTCCCATTCTAGAGCACACTCACTCCTTTCGTTTCTGTGAAGCTTCTTCCATTGAGTCCTTCAGCTGGGAGGCCCCCTGGCTCTGTACGTTCTGCATCTGAAATCTGAGCTGCAGCAGGAGAGTCAGCAGGCAGCCTACTCACCTCTCTCTCTCTCTCTTTTCTTGCCCTTTGATCTCCTTTTCTCTTTGTTGATATCCATTTTTTCTTTGAAAAGATCGAAATTCAATTCGACTCCTCCACCAGTAAGAGTACACGTAAATTGACATGAGGTTACCTTACTGTAATCTAGGTCTGCCTAAAGTGGACTGTTATTCTCACACACACACACACACACACACACACACACACACACCACACACGACATTCAGGAAATACTGTTTTTAAATTATATTGGCTTCCAGATATTCTTAAAAAATTTTTTTCTGATATCAAATGAAAACACTCTTGACAAAATAAGAAAACAGAAAACATAGGAAGTACGGAGAAAACAGAAATCAGTCTAATTGTCCAGTTAATACTTGCATATATCTTTTTCAAGATCTCATTTCATGCATATATGGTTGATTGAAAATATGTGATTATTGAACAGGGAAAATTTGAGATAAACATTTTTGTATCTCTTTTTACTTAGCATAGTGTTGTGACATTTTCCAACAAAGTTAAATATTCTTATATGTTATTCTTAAAGTCTACCCTTGAATTACTTTCAGATGTTTCTCTTCATTTATTATTAATTGATATGATTTACTAATGATTAGTAAAATCAATAAGCTAATAAATCAATAATTATATGGGCATTCCTAAAATCTGAAAATTCTGACCCTACACTTTGCATTTTTTAATTACTAAAGTTAAATTTAAAAAATAAACATATGGAAAAGCTAATATTGCTGCAGATACTAAGATAAACAAAAATGTCATACATTTGATTTCATTTGACGGAGAGCAGTGTTGCTATGCATCATGAACACCAAAACGCAGCTAAAAATAACAACTATAGTTGAGTAAGCCTGAAGAAGATGTTCTAAGAACAGATGAAGAAACTTGATCGCGAATTCCTCTGCAGTTTGCGAATAGACTTGCGTGCTCTGTTGGAAAGTCTGGGTCTTCTGTTCAAGTATGGAATAACGTCCAAGTTCATTTCAATCCTGTCTTTGTGGATTAGAGGTTAGGGAAGTGGTCAGAACTGGTCACATAAATACAGCAACTCTAAAGGAATATTTCTGAGATGACTACAATAATATATAAAGAAAAAATCTTGGAGAAGAATATATTGCTTATCAAGAGGCTCAGAAATTTATTTGTCTTAATAAAAGCAGTAAATCATACATCTTACTTTCTTAAGAGAGATGCACTCTGGCCAGATCCTCAGGAAGCTGGACGTTTGGGGAAAGGTCTCTCAAGGACTTGCCTTTAGTAAAAAAAAGTACCCAAATGGGATTAGAGAACCATTTGAGTGATCTGAACAATTTACTCTCATTTATCTGAGGCTCAGATTTTTCCTCCTTAAAAAATGATAAAAGTAATACATGCTCATTGTAAAAATAATAAGCAAAGTTTAAGTCTGTAAAGTAAAAATATACTTTGTCTCACTTTCCAAGTCTCTTCCATGCTGTAACCACTGTTAAAAAGTTGGTATATATTAAGAAGTACAAATTGGCTGTTACAGGAGAGTCATGGGCATGTAAAACACGGCACAGCGAATACAGTCAATGATATTCTAATAACTATGTATCGCGTCAGACAGGTACGAGATTTATCAGGATGATCACTTAGTAAGCTCTATCTTGTCTAATCACTGGGGTGTACACCTGAAATGAATATAATATTGGATATCAACTGTAATTTAAAAATAAAAAATGATTAAAATTTGGTGTGTACCACTCTATATTTTCCTTTAAGCATTTAAATATATATTTTAATAAAAATAGGATCAAACTGTATATTGTCCTATAACTTGCTTCTTTCCACTTATTCTGAATATTCTTTCCAACTTCAGTATTACATTAATATTTCATGGTACAGCGATACCCTCACTTATTGAACAATTCCCATTACCAAAGGACATTTAGATTGACCCCAGTTTTCCCATCTAAAAATCTGCAACTAGCACATAGGTACATATATCCTCATGTACATGTATTAGGTTTCTTTAGAATAGCTTTTTTAAAATGAAATTGCTGAGAAAAAAGGTACAGGTATTTTAAGTTTGTATGAGCAGCCCAAACTGCCCTCCAAAAACATGCCCTGTGATGTGTCCCCAGCCAGCACTCCTGCACCAGCCTCCAATACCATGCATCTTCTCTTCCCAAGCCCACCAGTGAAAACGGTATCGTACTGAAACTTCCTTGATCTATAAAATGAAGTGTTGGATTGCGTAATCTCTAAAGGCACTTTGTGGAACATAATTGCTTTACCTAAAGACATAAATGTGTGATGTCTGGCATCATAACGGACTTTTCTGGGCCCTTCCTCACCCCTCTGGAAAACAGTACTGAGTTTCTGCTGAGCGTTCTGGAGGAGGTGGGAGGTCACTTAGAGATGTGAGACCTGTCACTCTCTTCTGCAGTGCAGAAAGACAAATGCTGCTATTGTCAGCGATTTTAACTAAAGGGAGAAAGCACAGTACAAAAGAAAAAGAACAAAAAGGCTGAACATACATAACCCTTCAGTACCGCAAGGACAATAACTCAGTGTTTAAAACCTAGCGTTTGACAGGGACTCTCTAACTATTGATGGTAATTACACTGACAAAACTACCTCAGTCAACGTCTGCCTTCTGTCTGAATTTTGGGTGTGTAGATATTATGCTAATGCTAAAAAAAACTTTCAGTTAGCCCCGGGGGAAAAAAAAAGACGATGACAGAGCAATGGAAAATCTATTGCAGAAGGTACGTTTGATTGATGTGCCCTTCTGGCTTCGGCACTCAGTGGCTCCATTAATGTCTTTCCAGTGCTCTCTGGAAGCCAGCTCCCAGACGGAAGGCTCAAGCGAACTTCCCCCACACTAACTCCTTAATTACCGTCAGATTTTGTTAGATGCCTTTCTTTCTGGTAGATCTTTTTGTTTCATAAACTCCGTGTGCAGCTTTAAAACCTCTAGCTTTTAAACTTTCAAATGTATTATAAGAACGGAAGATATAATTTCTAAATGGCATTTGTAGGGAAATTTGTTAAAATGTTAACATAGCCCCATTGTCAACTTCTCCTGGTCTCCGCCGCCAGCCTTGCTGCTTTGACCTGACGGCCACTCTCTGCCAGAGCCGCCACCCTTGACTAACCTGCTTTACAGAGGAGTTGGCTCAGACCCGACCTGATCTCCAGCTGCCACTGCCTTCCTGCCGGTTCTTTCTAGCACAGCCCATGTCCCAGTAACGTCAGGCCAGCAGTCCCTGAACACTCTGCTCATGTCACCGTGCCCTTTTCACAGGCCAGCTTCTGCCCAGAACGACTTGCCCCCTAGGATGTCATCCCCTCGTTTGTTTCCTTCAATCTTTCAAGACACAGCTCAAATGTCACCTTCTCTGGGATGACGAACTCCCCAGGAGAAGCTGACCCCTTGGACCCTCTGGTATCTGCCCTGTTAACTGAACGGCAGGGGCGATTTTAAATGGCTGCCTTCTAACTACACTGTGCTGAGGCTTCTTTCTGGCTGAATAGAGGCCCTGGGGTCAGTCACACTGCCATCATTTTTCAAAGTGCCAGGCATACCGTGGAGGTATAGTTAATGTTCACTGAATTGACTTGAATTGAGTAAGAACAGCAAATCTGATTATTACTTGAAAACTCATTTTATTGGTGAGCTCGGCATAAATTCCAACAAAGCACTGTTGAATAAGCCACACTTAGAAAGTGTGCAAACTACTAACAATCACGACTGGGGCACAGTGATCCCAGGCTCCTCGTTATTATTAGAGGAAGGAAGGATGAGAAAGAGTTCATTCTGTGATATTGACAGTCTTGGGTGTACTTCTTACAAAATAGCCTTGGCTCCCTAGAAATTCCGAGATCGTTTGCAATGTTCACATTCAATGAAAATGCAAGACTAACAACCCGTGTGAACAATAGGACTCACATTGCTAGGGTCCACCCAATTAATTTTTAAAGTATACCATCCTTCTAACTTTAAAGTGCTCAAATAATCTGAACCTAACCAGTGTTGGAGCTTTTAATGGGATGGATTCCCCCTTTACCTTTCTGATAGTCCAAAATAATAATGCCTTATATATAAATATATCACCCTTTCACCCAAAGCCTTCATTTTCTTAAGGTCTACAATTCTACTTGTAGCGTGAAATTTTTGCCAGTATAAAGACTTTGAAAGGAAGGTCGTCTGAGATACACAATGAGAAATTACACAATGTTTCATAAGTGTATTGAACAGAGTGAATTCATTCTACCATCCCTTCTATTGCAGAAAACGGACTCCCAGACTGAATGTCTTCTTCGAAGGATGCTCTTTGTACCAGGCTAAACAAAAGTCTTTAAAATAGCATAGCCCAGATGTACACTGGTATTTAAATTGTTGTTGATATATTATTTTTAATAAGCTATATGGAGTTATTCATGGAGAAAAATGTTAATTAACTGTATCTATTTCAGTTTATATTTTAGAGTCTGATTTAAAATGGAAAAATGACACCATGTAAAAATGTTCGGTATGTAGTGATAAAGTAGAAAAAGATCTCTATTTTTGTGTAAAACTATCAAACTATAGTTTTTGACTTTATATTTGAAAATATGTACTTATATTAACTGCAGTTATATTTAACTGTATATAACTGTACTTTTAAAATCCACCATTCCACATAATAAAGTCATAACAGTCTGATTAAGGCTGCAGAATGTCGGGTTGGTAGAGACTTCCAGAAATAGAATTACTAAGTTAA
>VMDR010003791.1:0-67430 GCA_007922815.1 Macrotus californicus
CATCTTTTTTCACTTTTAATCGTCTTGGAATATGTTTATTTGCATATAATGTTTTAAAAATTTATCTTATGATGAGCTTTTATTTTTACTTATATAGATATATGCAAGAAAAAATAATTTCCAAATGACTCTTCTAATTCCAAGAGAACCTCTATGCTCAAGTTTAATGTTCAAAGCTCTTTGAGCAGTTACTCAGTGGGCACACATTATAAGGTTTACAAGTAAATTTAACTTTCTATAACGAACACCCAACCAGTAAATACAATTTCCCACAACCAACAACTAAAACAAGCATTGTTTTCATCTTAACATTGAAACTAAGTTAATTTTATGAAATGAATAATAACCATTTTGGATCAAATCTCTTAAAAGACTTAGCAATTTCATGGCAAGATATAGGTAAAAATCCAATAAAAATAAATAAATTACACCACCTGGATAAAAAACACTTGCATCTGCAGACCCTCTATTTATATTTCTAATTTTTTAACATGAAACAAGTAACCTATGATTCATTCTAATTTTAACCAAGGCTGAATCAATGTGTTAGGATCTTAAAATTTTTATTTCCACTTCTCTCTCTTTCTTAAAGCATTGTCATAAATGTTCTATTGCAGTATTATAATTCATAGAATTAGCTTTTGGTTTTATCGAAAATCTCTATGGACTCATTTAGTTTTTCTGTGTCAATTATTTTTACTTTTATTATTATTTCTTTCATTCATTTTGTGTTTTATTTTTCTTGGTCTGCGTTTGTGATTGAATGCATAACTCATAACGAGTAACTCCAGTTTCAGATTTTCTGTTCTGTAATTTGTTCATTTAAGCTATAACATTTCATTTAAAGCTCTAAAATTTCCTTAAAGTATTACTTTAGCTGCAACCTGCAATTTGAATACATACAGCTTTCTTTGTCATTCATGTCTGGATATTTTATAAGCCTATTGTGATTTTTTTTCTAATTCAAGATTTACTTAGAAACATGTTTTAAGTTGCTGAATATATGGGGAGCGGTCATTGAGATTGTATTTTTATTGATAATATTGCATTGTGGTCAAGGAATTTAGTCTGCATGATATCTTTATTTTTGAATTTGTGATAAATATACAAACACAGATATAAACCTGGACATACTGGTGGCCTGCTCTAAAAAATTAGCTATCTGCTTCTGTCCTGCACCCAAGTATTTTCTTACAAAAGTCTTGTCTGTGAATTGTGCAGAGGAAATGAAAGGCAGCAGAAGACATACTAGGGAATGAAGGGGGTGGGGCCGGGAGGAGCCCCCAGATCCCAGAATTCTTTTGGACCAATGTCTTCAGATCAGACCAGTGAAATGGGTGACAACAAACCTGGACAGCTCTGTTGGGCACAGGATCCAATGTTGTTTCCATGGATATTTCAAGGAGAGCTGGTAAATCTCAAGTGGATTAAAAACGAAGCTGGAACTGAGCTGAGTATGGATTATGCGTCCACTCCCTTGGGCCTCCTATCATGTCCAATCTTGTTAGTCCTCTTTCTTCTCTTCCTAGTGTTAACTCTGTGTATAGGTTTTCCTTATAGGAAATCCAAGAAGTCCCATGTATTGAATGCATTTGCCTGTTAAATGACAGACTGTATCTTTCTCCTGCCTTACTGCAAGGGGCAAAGCAGCTTAGCAAAGCAGCATTTGCATTGCTTCCCATCTCTCCTTGTTTTACTTCTCTTCACCCCACTCTCACGGATCTGAGTTTGCACCACTTAAATAGGAAGTCAACACAGTAATGCTTGACTTAGGCTCTGCTGTGAAGGAATCACAGACTATGGCAATTAATATCACAACTGAAATATGGAAAGCATATTTTTAAAATTGTTTTTGAATTAGGTTGTCTACCTGTCTGGAAGCAATATAGACTTCATTTCTGGGAGTTAATGGGATGATAATAAGCTCTGGTATGGAGTAGCGTTTTTATTGATCTAGGCTTTCATTGGTGGCTGACTGGGATAAACTGCAGTTTTATCTGCAGTTTAGGTACAGCATTGCAAAAACCAGTTTTAGTGTCAATCGGTATGAGAACCATGGCCATTACAAGGCTTATGGAAGAGGTGGATGATTGTGATACCACTAGAGATTATGAATTAAAAAATAACAGGCTGAGGACAATTATTTGCCAATTCAGTGTGTCCTAAAACTAGAGACCCTCTCTTTATGTTTAAAGGAGACTTTTACATTTTGCAGTGTCAGAGTAGAGTAAGTGGAAAGTCAGATCCCGAATCTAACCAGATAACAAAAATGTAAAGATGACTATGCAGGCAAGAGAAGAATTAATGTCAGCGTTCCAACAGTGACGATTGGAATCTGGGGACATACAGACATGGAGTGTGGCCATTTTTATGCACAAACCTAAAAATATTGAACTTATAAGTTTTATGAACATACTTGGCAAAAAATTTCTCTGAAGAAAAACAATCTATTTTTTTTATTGACATAAATCCATAACATCCTTTTACTGGGAGACCACGTGATAATCTCATCTAAAAAATATGCTTCACAATATATTTATTGTCTACAGGATCCTTCCTCATTGTCTTCTCCAGGCTGCTAATCAGAATCAAATCTAAGGATAGACTAAGGAGATGGGGGAAACAATATTTTCTCCAGAAAGACACAGTTTACATGGTAAAAGTACTTCAGAACCAGGCAATATGTGTATCAGGAACCTTGGAAACTTACGTTGGAGTGGATCTTGGAGGTATTGGAACAAGGCTGAGATGAACTATAAAACTGCAGAGTGGAGAACTCGCTAACCTGGGACTACTCTCCCACAATTCAGAAGTCAATATTTTGTCAAGGATTTCTGGGGTACACTCTAAAATTATTAGCTGGAATGGCTTCTTGGAACCTGGGCTCAACAGTGGTCTGCACTAAAGTGAGTCAATGTGTCAGTTTTGAAGAAGGGATAAGAAGACTTTTAGAGATGGAAATGTTAGAGTGAGTATATTATGTAAAACTTAGAATCCTACCATTTGACTTCATTCCATAGGAGGGTCTAGGAGACATACATCACTGGGACAGCTAGGAATGCACTGGTACTAGGTACCAGGGCATTGTTGAGAAGCGGCGTGGTAACTATCTTCTGAGGTTGCTTGTGGGTGTTGCTACCTTTGAATGGGACTTTTTCATGTCAATATCAATATTGCAATTATGAAATGACAGAAATTACGTGCTGCATGGCAGCACATAACCATCATCAGCAAGCTAAATGCAATTGCTGCAATAGGCAGTAAAGGTGCCTTAACCTAAAAGAATATATTGTAGCAGCCAATAGATCATGGTGTTTTCAAGGACAAGATGGAACAGAAGATTAGGGTATTACTCAGTGTATATAATCAGGGGGGGAAACAGAAATATCAAGTAGCACTTAACATTAACTGACACAATAGGAAATCATAATTCCTCAGCTAGTTTTCAGAGTTAAGCTAGTTCACATAAGAACTCATTGATTGAAGAGAGGGAAATTCCTTCATCAAGTATTTGCAGTAAATATTTCTCTGATCCTTTACCAAAGGGATTTAAGCAAAGTAGGCAGTGGGGAAATAGATATTCCTATCATTGTTAGCTCTGAACTTATACCATGAAATGGAAAATTCCAACTTAGACCCCATGAGTGGGGTTTGAGCTCATGGAAGTCAGTTAAAAAATAGATTTTGGCCTGAGTTTATCTCCATTGTGGTTTCACTGAGTCATGATATTTACAGTGTGGTTTTTTCTCTATATCCCAAATGTATGATTGGAATAGATATTTTCAGCATCTAGTAGAGCCTTTACCTTGGGTTTCCTGAGTGTGCATGTTATGGTAGGTAATAATAAGCAGAGACTTCTGAAATGACTTTCTCATTATTCTTCCTCTCCCTGTTGCCAAGAAAAAAATAAAGTATTCCTTGAAAAAAATGTATATATTTATACCACAACTAAAGACGTAAAAGGATGCACAGGTGATAATCTCCATCATAGCTTTTTAATTTACCAGTTTGACCCTTACAAAAATGGCAAATGGTTGTAGAATACGAAATAGCTTAATGAGATAGTGGTCTAAATCACAGTTGTTTCCAGTGTCATCTTTACTGACACAATTTCTCCCACTTGAAATGTGGCCTATAATCTGAAAAATGCTATTGTCTGTTGTCTTTATTTCTGATAATAAAAAGAATTGAAATAGTTAGCCTTTACATGGCAAGGGAAGCAGTATACCTTAATGTCATGCTCCAGGGCATGTTAAATATTATGCTTTATGTCTAACACAGTCAGTTCCCAGCCACATTTATTGTCTTGACATTCTCCAGAACATCGAGCCAGTGAGGAGTGACTCACTGCCACTCATACTGCCTGTGACAAAGTCAATTTAAAAAGTCTTCGTTGAGTTTTTTGGTTTGCTTTATTTTAATTTCCAGTCATTCTCCAGCCAATACTTTCATGAAATTCAGAGCTAAAAGCTTGGATGTTGTGCAAATGTCAAAATAATATGAAAAAGAGGTCTCATCACTCAGTTTCTACACTTATTAAGTTGTCCTTTGAAATGGTTCATTTATCTTTTGGATTGATCTTTTGGGCTGGCAATAAACAGTGAGAGATCAGCAGTACTTTCAGGGTGATATTCTGTATAGCACTGCTCTAAATGTCTGAGTAAGAGATTTATACATACACATGTACTTGTATGTATACATATAACATGTGTTTTATTATTTATTCATCTATTTATATATGTAGAGGTGTATATGATGTGTGTATAAATGCACACCAACATGCCAACCACAGAGTAAGAAATTTTTTAAAATGTAGAAACTGGAAAGCATGGCATAACAGTGAAGATTTTAGCTATCTTGTGGTCTGGGGTGTGCTGTGACATTGTAAAGTGCCACTCCCTGCACTTTGTACCTCCTTCCGATAAACAAAAGGCATAGCAGTTGTTTGTTCTCTTTGGATTTGGGAGGTAAAATACACTTCATTTTGGAATATGGCTCCAAATATTTATTGTTACCTGCGGACTGCCTTACAAAGGCTTTTGTTCACTATGTGCTGTTCTGCCCTTACAGCCACCTAATTTAGGTTCTAGAAGGCCTGTGAGAGATGAGGGTGCCATGTGGAGTTTTTGCTGAACTCCAACAGAAGTCCCAGAGATGATATCTAGGGTTCTGGCACAGAGCCATGACTTCTCTATCAGAGAACGACTGTCCAAGTCAGAGGGGGTGGTAGATGCCGTTGAGTGAGCATGGGTAGTGTGTGGCCACTGCTTGAAAAAAGATGGCTTCTAGTGAGATACTGGGGAACAGTGGAGACTGAGCACCTGATCATGATAAACCAAACAGCTGTAACTTGCAATAACAGGGGAGTGAGAGGGCAAGCACACACACAGAGGCACACTTCAAGCTCTGCTTGAGTTACAACTTCTAACATTCCATTGGCCAAGGAAAGTCACCAACCTAACCTGAAGTAAACAGGCAAGAAATTACATTCTGCCCATTCTGAGTCCAAACTACATCAAATGACTAACACAAACATCAGTGGAATCAGGATGTATACCCCTCCCATGGAGATGGACTGGGAGAGAATATTTTTTAACAATAGCATACTTCATCACAACTACCAAACTATAAGTTGACGGATTGATCAGAAGCTCATCGTAGAATGGAAGTTGTATATTTGGGAACAAGTTCAAACTGATCCAGAAAGCTCAAATGTGTTATGTGAACAGATATTATCCGCATTTGATACCCTACCTTTGTTTCTTCGACCCATACTTACAACCTAATGGTGATGCGAGATGGTTCCTATGACAAACTGACAGAAGAGGAAAGGAATTTGATATGATAGATTCCCAGATGTGTCGGTACAAAATGTTACTTCTAACAGCAAATGAACGACTTCCCCATGTTCTCGAAGGCATAATAGACAATAGTAAAAGACAATTCTTTCACGGTAGAGCTAGCCATCTATCTTATCTAGAGGAAGAGGTGGCCAGAAGAAAAGACATATTCTGACTTCTGACAAAATGGCTTGACTGATTCATCAGAGGTCTAAAAGGAATAAGACTAGAAGAATGCAGATAAGTAGATCCGGGGAAGAATGATGTAGATGGAACTCTGAGAGTGGAACAAAGTCTGGACATCTTTTGGTCCCATACAAGGTCTGTCTGGAAAAAGACTAGCCATTATTAATATAACAAGAATGGTTTGCATGACGTGATGTAACCTGGCAGCCAAGGAGAGTGGACTGGAGTGCGCATGTGTGAACAATGATGGCTTCACTGTAGTAGTCAGAGGGGGTAGTAGATGCCTTCGAGTGAGCATGTGTTCTGTGTAGCCATCGCATTTAAGTGACTGAGTGAGTGTTGTAGTAAATCTGCACCAAATATTGTGTTAAGCTTGAATATTCCTCTGTGGAAACTATTTGGCTGATTCAAAAGCCCACAGCTGCGGGCAACTGGTAATTGACAGCTTTATCACAACAATGCGTCTGCTCATGCATCACATTTTGTGCAGTTTTTTGGCAAAACATCACGCAGGTGACTCAGCTCCCTTACAGCCCAGATTTGGTGCCCTGCAGCTTCTGGCTTTTTTCAAAACTAAAATCACCTTTGAAAGTGAAGAGATTTCAGACCATTGATAAAATTCAGGAAAATACAATGGGGCAGCTGATGGTGACTGGAAGAACTGTGTGAGGTCCCAAGGTGCCTACTTTCAAGGGGACTGAGGTGTCACTGTCTATTGTACCATGTTTCTTATATCATGCAATCTTGAATCTTCTTCAATAAATGTTTCTATTTTTTATATTACATGGCTGAGTACTTTCTGGACAGACCTCATATAATGCCCAGTGCTGAGCCTGCATTGTAGAGTTAGCTGCTCAATAATGAAGGGGTAGGATGATTGTTCCAAGGAATTTCCTTCAGCCTCTTTCTTTGGTTACCCTGATGCATGGGCCATAATGGCAGAGACAGAGGCTGTAGATGAACCCAGCAATTTAAGTTCATCTTCACCATGGCCTTGCTAGCTAATAGCTCTGGCAGCAGCAGAAATGGGCACATGACTGCTCCCTGGAGCACTTACCAGCCTTGTGGCAGAGATCAATTTCCCTGGAATATTTCCATTGTGAAGGAGCATTAGTTGAACTCTCAGAAAAAATATAAATATGTGCCTGTGCCCCTACCATCACCATCATCCAAGGCTTACAGTATACCTTGTCCACAGACATATTATCATGCAACAGTGCTTCATGTTAAAGGACATTTCATAGTGAAAAAGGTTTGATGATAGTCTCATGACCATGTCTTATCATCCTATCACTCAGAAGTAGCCAGCCTCAGAGAACAGTAAAATAGCTGTGCATTGAAGTCTCAGATGAGGTACCAGCAGAATATGGCTTCTGTCCTCTGGGATTTGGCATGTATTCTAGCAGCTAGAATAGATGGATTTAGGAATCAGGGTTGGAATTAAGACTGACTCCAGTCACTATCACACCTGGTGGCCAAGTTGCAGAATTTCTGCTTTCTGTCTCCTCCACCTTGAGCTATGCTGAGGTGGAACCCTCAGTTCACAGGGTGTGAAGAAGACTGCCAGGGGAGACACTAAATGTTCCACTGAACTGGAAGCTGCAACTGTCACCTTGTTAATTTGGGCTTCTCATGTGAGTAGATAAACAGGCAAAGAAAGGAGTTAATGTAACTGGTGCAGTTAATAGGTCTTGTTTGCCATGAAGAGCTGGAATTGGTGCTGCATGACAAGGGTAGATAAGTATGGCCACTTCGCTGTGATGTCTCTTACAACTTCCATACCTAGTGATAACTGTCAATGAGCAATTATAGCAAACCCATCCAAAATGTAAGGAGAAGCTAATGGCCTAGATACCTCTGGGATCAGAGTCTGGATCACCCTACCTGACTTGTAAGCTTGACCAATCTAAATGATTTGTGAGAATGAGGGAAATCTAGAATTGCTGTCAGAGGAGAGAGATGATGAATATCAACTGCGGGCTTGGCACCAGCTGCAGTGGTGGGTACTGTTCTTCATATCATTAACTCTCTTTGTTTGAGTGTTGCAGGAGCTCACGAAATTGGCTATAACCTTAAAGGAGGCTCTGTAAGCAGTTGGGCTTGTGCCTCAACTCCCTACCCTCTTGGGAAAGCATAAAGTTGGTTATTTTCTCAGAACGTGTACATGTGTACACAATGAAGTTCCTATACTGTAGAGAGAAAGTTAAATACAGTGGGTATGTATACTTCTTGCCTCTACGACTGCCATCCTGTCAGCCCTGCTCTTTGGTCATGGCCACACAGCTTACCACTCACAGCTCCTGGTAACACTTCCAAACTTTGACAAACCACCCACTACATAGGATCTCATATCCCCGGTGACCATCAAAGGGGTGAGATGGTACAACTCAAAAACACAGGAGACTTTACACTGTACAGACCACTGTGACTAATGGAAAGCAGGGGATAGGTACAGCTGGGAAAATTAATTTGCCTACATTCTCTGTCCCCTGACACATAGTTTTGTTTTTACATACACCATCTAGAGAAGACCTATTATGTACTGAGCAGCAGCAACTTCTAAGTGACCCACTTTGTCTCTTTCCTGCTGAGCTCACTGTGAAGCAGTAGCCAGTGTGGTAAAGCATGATGTTGTTTTGCACTTTAGGTCTCTTATTGTTTTATTCATTTTTCCCTCATCCTTGCTATCCTGGGTCTGCAGCACCCAAATGAAGCATCAGCAGTTCCTGTTTCCTAAGGAATCCTGACTAAGCTATGAGCCTTCATCTGTACACACACATTCTAATTTTTCTCCTCTCCAAACAAATGTTACCCCTACTTCTAAGCCTCCTTGCACAGTAAAATTCATACTCTGTTTGCCCACTTAGGCTCCAGTTTTTGCCTTGCAATGATTTCTACTGTCTCCTGAATTATCTTTCTCCTTCCTTACTGGATCATTCACATCCGACCACCTACATGCCAACATTTCCCATTTTTAAAAATCTATCCCTTGTTTTCACCTTCCCCTGCAGCTACTACTTATTTCTCAGATGTCCTTTATGGCAAAACTATTTTAAGTCAGTTTATTGTCCCTGCTTGCTCTTCATCTATTATTTCTTTAACATATGCCAGGGTTTTTTACTTACTGTGTCACTTCTTAAACTGCACGTCAATGCCTGTCATCTAAAAAAGGTAATAATTTCCTCAAGTATATCAGTAAAATCTTAATCTTAATCTTGTTATAGCTTTGGCATTTGATCACTGCCTTTCTGAAACACATTTTTCATTTGACTTCTAGGATGCCATCTCTCAGTTTCCTTCCTACCTTGATGACAGCTAATTCTCATTCTCCTTTCCTTGGTTAAGATTTTATTCCTAATTTTTAGATGTCGGATTGCAGTCCTCTTCTGTTTTCTATCTGCAATATCTTCCCTGGTAACTTTTCCCCAGATTCTAGCTTTAAATTTGATCTATAGTCTGAGGTTTGTGGAATGTATGTGTCCAGCCCCGACTTCTCCCCTAAGCTCTGAACTCATGTATTCAGCTACTCAACACCTTGGTGTCCAAGAGAAACCTCAACTGCACCATGCATGTGAATGGCATGTGCATGTTTGCACATGTGTGAGTGCACATACACACTCCCACTCTTCCAACTTTACCTAGTACAGTGCACCCCTCTTCTTCCAGTTGTTCAAAAAGAAAACTTAGGAGGCTTCCTTGATTCCCTGATTGTCCTTCTCTGTCATACTCTACCACCAATACATCAGCCAATTTATTAGCATGCTCTTAAAAATAAATCCTACACAGAAATATTTTTCATGTCCTCCATCACAGCACCTAAGAAAAGCCACCAAAATGTCTAGCCAGGATGACTACAGTAGTTTTCCAAGAGGTTTCCCTTCCTTCTGATTTTTTTTTATAACCTACTCTTCACAAAGCAACTAAGAATGTTACATCAAAAATGTAAATTAGATCATGTTATTTCTAGTTTACAAGCTTCCATTGATTTCCCAATCCACTTAGGTAGAGAGAATAAAAAGTTCTTATCTCACTTAACAAGGTCTTACATAACCAGACTTCTGTGATTTCATTTGCTAACTCTCCATTCTACTCACTCAGGTCTAGCTTGACTTCATTGCCATTTCTCCAACACCCCAGCAAATGCCTACCTCAAGCTCATGCTCTTCCTGCTCTTCCTGCTATTTCAGCTGGCTGGAATGCTCTTTTCTAAGACATTATGGCTTGCTCCTTCACCATATTCACGTCTCTGCTCGGTCTATCTCCTTCAGGCTATTGGATATTCCTTCGTAGCACTTATTACTAACAACTTATTACATATTTACTCAAATATTTTCTGTCTTTTCTACCAGAAAATGAGAGCCACAGGGTTGGGTAACATTTTATTATTACATCCCAGCACTTAAAAAAGTAGTTGACTCATAATCGGCACCCGGTATGTATCTGGAATGGCTCAATGACTTAATGACTTAATTGTTCTTTACCATTAATGCTCATACATAGTTTAGACTTATTTATTTATTTACATGACTTGTTCTTTACCATGTGCTTATCATGTCTTCTTCAGAAATTTTAAGTTTCTTCCAATTGTCCATTTTTACTTTAAATATCATGGCGTTGGATTTTCATGTCAATCTTAATGTTTTGAAATATGAACTAATTGCTTTAGACATTTCCTCCTGTGGAGGTTGTATATATTCTGTGGACGGGGGAAGCGTCCAAAAGAAATGGTTTCCTTATTGCCTCTGTCAAATTGATACGAGTTTTACATGTTTCAGACGCATTTTACTGAATACAAAAACGTGGGTCTTACCTCCTAGTGCAGTTCAGACTAGGGTCTCTGATTTTTTCATTTGAATCATTTTTATACTGTGGTCTAGTTGCAAGTATTGCTTCCCTGTTTGTTTCAGGCCAGAAAATGAAGTTTTTACCCAGGGAGTGTATTTTATCTGCCCTGCACACACAGGACTGGCAGGTCATGTCCACCCCACACAGATAAGGCCCCTATCATATGTATCCTGACCATTTTTCTTCACAGATCCTGTGATCCCAGAATCTTTTCTATTATGTGCTCCTCCTTTCTTATGAAAAATGGAGTTAGTTTTTTATTTCCATGCTTGCCTACATATTTAATTTCTTTAAAAATAGCTTATGTAGTATGTTAACTTGTTTTAAGTGTTAGGTGGCTTCCCCTAACAGTTCAGTATGGTCTGGACTAGAAATATCTACTTTGTTTAAAAATATTTAGTATAACACATAGGCTCCAAGGTCCTTTACAAACCTCAGGCTTAGAGATTCACAGTGATACAGTGATGGCAGTGGTGATGGTGACAATGAGGCATATTGTGTGAGAATGTGGTAGACTCTAAAAAGGGAAACAGTATTGGGAACATGTACAATTTCTGAAAAGAATAGACGGTATATTAATTTCCTGTGGTTACTATCAAAAATTACCATAAAATTAGCCGTTTAAAGCAACACATTTATTTGCTTACAATTTGGGAGGCCAGAGTTAGAGATCATCACCATTTTGCTGACATCAGTGTGCCAGCAGGACCACAACAATTCCACAAACTCCAGGGGAAAATCCATTCCATGCCTCTTCCAGCTCTGGCAGATGTCGGCACTCCTTGGCTTGTAGCTGCATCATGCCATGCATCGGGGCCAGGATCTTAAAATCTCTCTCTGCCCTGTCTTCACATCACCTTCTCTTCATGTGTCAAATATCCTCCTGCCTCTCTCTTATAAGGATACGTGTGATAGCATTTAGAGCCCACTGGACAATCCAGGAGAGTAACCTCATCTCAAGATTCTTAACTACTAAATCAAATCCATGAAGCCCTGCCCCCTTTTTTCTATATAAGGCTAAAGTCACATGTTGCAGGGATGGAAATGTGGGTATTTTGTAGGGGACCATTATTCAACCAGCCACAGATGGTGATAATAACTATCACCCAGAAAAGTTGTCCTTCTTCTCCCAGCATCCTAAAGAGACAATTTCAGAGGGAGAAGCAGGAATGGTAGCAAGCATGTGAGCCAACACCAGGATAATTGATTTCTAGAGAGGAATCAAAAAGGAGATGAATGAAGTCACAACTGGACATGCACATTAGAGAGGGGGTAGTTTTGAGATGACTCTGTTCTATGGGGAGTTCTCGGGGGAAAATTGAATACAAGCGAGATGATACAGCTGCCTCTGACACTCCCCGATCTCCACAGCTCAATTGATTTTAGGCAACTGTATTTACTCTGGAATTAAAACAGGACACAATAGCTATGAATAGCTAATGAAATAAATCTGTCAACTTGTTATGCCATTCTCTCCTTCTTCAGTAATTCCAGAAGTATAAAGAGCACAGGGATCCTGAGGAATGGGGTCAGGCAGAGATCAGTACATTCACTTGCAGTTCACTGGGGTCAACCAAAGGTCAACTAAAGTTTCCCAAAATAAATTGAGGCATTTTCTGCAGAGTATATTTCCTACATTTGGGGAGGGTGAGAGGGGAAAGACCCTGGTCTCCAGGGGTCACATAAAGAGAAGGGTGGGATTGCATGAAATTTAATAAACTAAAATGTTTATTTGGGTTGGAAAGAAATTATTAGAGGTAACTCATGTCAAGTTAGAGTCCGCCTGAGTGCTGCTTTCTCTTAAAAATTAAGCACAAGTTCCCTGAAGACAAAAGAGGTCAGAGAAAAGGCAGGCATTTTTTCACAAATGCACTAAAATTTCTTGAGATTTAGCATAAAAAGTAGGCAAGCTTCTGTTTAGATGTGAGGATTCAAGTGATTGATTCACTTCATTCTGACACTGGGAAAAATAGTGGAGGGTCCAGTGGTCTAGGACTTTAATCTAAAGGGTGATGAGAAACCCCACGCTTCCAACTCATCATGATCTCTGAATACATCCAATTGCAGAGGCATAAAGTTAGCAGAGCTCATCTGTTTTATTAATGCAAACAAACCCTGAAAGAACAAACATCCTGGTCATTCACAGACCTCAGTGCGAGTGTCTGCAATGCACTAATCCGTTCACCTTTCAGGTGCTCCAGTACTCAGGACTGAAGTGCAATCTTTGATCAGGGTGTGTGAGTGAGGAGTTTAGAAGACAAGCAAGGCAGGTGAAACTTGGGGCACCCCTAAGGAGACACTAGAGCTCTGAGCTTTGGTCAGCCTGTGGGAAGGCAAAGGAAACTAACAAACATTTATTTTTAATTCGGTGCCACACCTTTCAGCACAGTGCGGCACTGGAATGCTCTCAACAGCACCGTGGGTGGGAGCACTGTGTCAGGTTACAGAAGCAGGCCAAGAAGCCCAGCCTAGGTTCTCTGTCATACCCTACAGTTAAGAGCATTCTGGGGACGCTGAGGGGCGGGGTTTGGGAGCATAAGGGCACCGTCTTCCTAATCTGGGGCTGGAGGTGATTAAAATCCTGTTTCCTGTTCCTGCTCCTTTTTCAAGGTAGGATAACACCCCTCTCGTGTGTTCTCCTGCATCCTGACCTTACTATTAGTACCGTTGCTGTACATTTAATTTCTCCTATTCCAATTGCCCCCGCTAGGCTTCCTGACAGCAGGAACTAGGTTCCTGAGGGCGCCTACCTGGTGCCCAGGACACGGCTGGCTGTAAATAAATGGTGCAGGCACTGCGCGCTGCGCCCTGTGCAAACTGAGGGAGTAGTTCCAACGTCACGGAGATCTGGGAGGCAGTTAGAAAGCGTCGCCTGGGCGCAGGCACCCAGCCAGGCCATCATACATCATTTTCAGAAGTTAATTCTCAGAAATCCGTGCAACACAGCTATGATTGTTCTTAGTTCCACAGATAAGGAAACTGAGGCTCAGAGAGGTAGAAGGACTCGCCTAAGGCTACGTGGCACGGACAGCACTCCGATCTGTGCACAGATCTTGTCTCCAAGTTCAGCGTGCTTCACCCACACCAAATGCAATGAACGCCCTTCCATGGGCTCAGCTCTCTATCAGGAGCAGCGGGAGAAAGCACGGCCTTTGTACAAAGGGAATTTCAGAGAAAAGACATTGAAATACCTGGGGATACTTTAAAAAACAGCATGTTCCTTATAAAGGTAAAGGGCCAACGGACCAACACGCTGGGGAGACACGGGGATTAGGAGTGATAGTAGGTAAGTGGGGTTAATCAGAGAGGGCCAGGTTTCCTAGAGGAGGTGACATTTGAGCCAGCATTGCCACCAGGTCTGCAATGCAGAACCGGTTCACTGAGGAGCTGCTGTGCTCACTTAGAAGTGCGTGTAATTAAGTCCTTCCCTGGCGGCGCAGAGCACGAGGTCGCTGGGGCTCCGCGGCGTATTGCTAGCGCCCCCCTGTGCACAAAGACAGAACCGAACAGTTTATGGGCAGAGAGGGGTGGCACGTCGCTGCTTGCCTTAGTCACCAGAAGCCTGCATTTCAATACTAACTCCCCCAAACCAACATTTTGAAACTGCTCCTTCAGTCTAACAACTGATAACTCAGCAGGTCTCCGGGCCCAGAGTGAGCCCTAGGGCCTTCCCTCCTGCCCCTCCCAGCACACTCTGCAGGTTTTCCAGGTTGCCCTTCCACGGGCATGCTGTGGGCAAGGACGAGCTAGGAATCCCCCAGAGGAAGAACTGGGCTTTCACTTCTGCCCAGGTCTGATCGGGGCAGCCAGGTCTAGGGAAGAGAGCCCTGGGCTGGGGGTCAGAAAGGTAGGCTCGAGACATCTCAGTGCCTTTGCCCACGTTCGTTTCATCAGGCACTTTTTCCCTCTGGATTTCAGCTTCTTCGTCTGCAAAATAAGTACCAAATTACATTGGAGCTGACCCAGGTATAAAATGTTCCTTACCCCTCCCAGGTCCTTTCTCAGCTTTGCTCTCTGCTGCTCCCCCATTGCTCCTCATTCTCTCCTTTCCCTTGGAAACAGTCATACAGAATTTGGATGACTTAATGGACTACTTTATTTAGATTAGAAAACGAATGAGATGCTTCCTGAGGTTCCTCTGTCTGCTGCCTTCGATTCCATGTAATACTCAGCCTCCAGCCAGGTGAGCAGCACTTTGTTCCTTTCATTTATTTGAACCTCCATAGATTTATTTAGGAACTATTATATGCCAAGGGAAGTACTGTTCCCCACCCACTGCCCAACTAATAATCTGGAGAAGATATCCACTTACATTTTATAACTGTAATACAGGATTATAGCTTTGCTGTATTACATCTTGGTAAAATTAACTGTATGAAAACAAGAATTGAAATAAAAATGGGAAATTAAAAAAAAAATCAGACCACAGTTGACTTGATAGGGTGTGGGGAAGGTGGGAATGGGCAGCTTTTATTGTTATAATGTTGCCTATGTAAACATACACACGGAGTCCTTGTAACAAGTATGTATAGACAGAGTGAGCGCGACAGACACAGGGCACCGTGAGACCGGGGGCAGCACAGGGGCGCTTTCATGCCAGCGTCTAAAAGTCTTGGTACAGATGTCATTTCAATATCAACATTAAAGAGGAAGCTCACACACCCTGCGAAGCAGGCTAAGGAATTTAAAAAAATAAATGAATAGATGCACCCATTCAGTCAGTCAGTCCGTCATTCACGGCTGAACATGCACAGATAATTAACACACAGCCCATGCCCTGGAGGAAAACAGGGAACAACACAAAAGAATCAAGAAATGCTCTTTATCAGGCAAACACCAACCCAAGAGAAGTGGTTTGTTTTTTTTTAAATTAGCAATTAATGATACCTTCCCATCTTCTTGGCTCACTGTTTGTAAGCAGCCTGTCAGCTGTAAGCATTGTCGCTGTTATTAGCCTTGTTTTGCTCTGTGTCTATAGGGCTTTCTGGGAGAAGTGGGAGGGAGATTAGAAAGTGAGGACATCAAAGGGAAGAGTGCATTTCAAAGGGAGGTCTGGATTGGAATTACACCAATTAGAAAACGAAGCCGTAAAACAGAATTTGTGAAAACTTGAAAAAAAAGTCCTTAACAGGTGAACTAATTCTGCGGTCACTCACGGACACCTGCAGCCTCCGTGCCTCCTCTCAAACCCGCGGTTGTCTAAGTAGGATGGTCCATTCTGTTTGGCCCGCCTTCCTTTCTCTCAGCAGCATAACTGTTCGCTGGTCTTCTCCTTGGCCTGGAGCTGTGCTGGCACCAGGCAGGAGCCCAGCAGACGGAAAATCTCCCCACCTCCCACACACAGTCCCTATTTGCTTTACAGAAAGGAGGCCAACACTGGGAACGGAGCTGGTTACATGGAGAGCTGGGGATTCCCGCAGTGTTCTCTCCCTGCCATTTGGTCAACCTCTAGGGCGTCCCAGGGAGAGACTGGACCCCAGCCCTTGTCTGCATTACTGACCCGTGACACCAAAGGAAAGTTCAAGGACGGAGAGGCCCCCACTGGACAGTGGGGAATCTGCTGACCCAGCAGGTGGGGAGCCTGCTGACTGACTAGATGTGCTCTGGAGTTGCTGGCCTGCTCCGTTCTTGGCTTTCTATTGGCTGACAAAAGAAACAAACCGAAAACAAACAATCCTTCCCAAACTTTACCTCAGCACCCCATTACCACCCAAATTGTTACTCTCCAAAGAACTCTAGCTTAAGTTCATAGGAGTAAAATAATCCCTTTCCCTCACCTTTCCACCCTACTTCATACAACATTAACCATTCATTCCTATGAAAAAACTATGCCTTTAAAAAAGCACTGTGGAAAGCCATGTTTTTTTTTTGTTTATGTTCTTTCAAATAATATCCTTGTTGTTGAGCTCAATGCAAAAGCCATTTCTGTAACTAAAATGAATTAGAAGATTTAGTGCAGAATATTTGACCCCCCAAAAAACCAGATATTTTCTATTTAAAGAATGTATTGGGACTACAAACAAAGCCTCCGCAGGAGACAGTACATCAGAGAAGGCTCTGCATGTTTCTATTCATTTTATTTTTAAAACAATTATACCTCCCCATTAACATGGAGCATGGGGAAGTGGATGTGGGCCATGAAGGGTTAACCACTTTTTTCTTCTTCAACAGTGTGCTCTGGGGATGTGAGAACCCTGGTCAATAGACAGATATATTGACTTGTTATTATTTAAAGTTGTTTAACCAGGTAGAGATAAACGAAAGCTTTCAGCAGCTGAACTATCACACAAATCACAATTAAGGTGGCATATGTGTTTGGGAGACGTAAAATCAATTCCCGCGAAGATAATGTTTTAGTCTCTATTTGAACTTGAAAACAGAAGTAAATTTTCAGCAGCAACAGCTGGGCTTGTTCCATCCAGGAGGCTCTCTATTAACTGTACAAGAAGGCCCTTTATTACCTCTTCTAATGGTTTTCCTCTATGGTTTTGTCTTCATCAAAGAAGCCAAATTGATTGTTGTGGTGCTGTTTACTGATGGGGCTGGTGAGGACAGCAGCAGCTGGGCGCTCACCCAGCCCAGTACCTGGACCCCCCTCTCCTCTGTGAGAGCTGTTTATCGTTTATGAGGAGAGAACAATGGACCCCTTGGGGTTACTGGTTGTGCTGGGTCTGGGAGGGAGGGTGATTTGGCCTCTTTCTCAGCTTCACTCCCTAAGGTAGCCTTCCCTGAGCATGCCTGGGTGGGAGAGCCTGTGTATAGGAAAGGGAGGCAGCTGTGCCTCTAAAGTCATCGATGTGATTTAATCACCCGCCAACATTTCTGCCAATGGGATGTGACATCTCAGGACTGTGCCTCACCATTGAACATTTTAATCATATAAACATGTGTATGTGTATGTGTTGTCTTCCAAATTGCATCCTACACTTCCAGGAGTCAGGGACCACATTTAATGCCATAGATTCTTCACTGGACTTAGTATGGTGCTGGCACACAGTGGATGCTCTTACTTAGGTGACCATGGGTACCAGGAATCCACTAGTGTGAAGGCCCAAATCTAATCCAGACCTCATCACATTATCCCTTTTGGTCTTTATTCATGATAGTTCACAGGAAACAAGGCTAGTTTAACGTTTTATCCCTGATGAGTTCTCCCTGCCCTTTAGTTAAGGTGTGAAGGTGTAGGATAAGCTGCATGAAAAATGAAGCTAGGGAAGAGGTGGTTCTTTTGGAGGTCACTGGGCTCACCTGTGAGTAAGAGAGAAAATATTTTGATGATATGAAGGTTTGACTTCCCTAGAGCAGAAGGTAGGGAGCAAGGTCACAGTGGTTCCTAAGTGGGAACAGAAGCAGATCAGGAAGGAAGGACTACCAGTGAACTGGCTGCCAGGGAGCCTGGACAATAACTCTCACCTGGGTGCTAACGAGTTAGGTGCTAACTAGGCAAGCCAGTAGCCTCTGTGTTTAGATGCTTTGTCTGAGTGGTAGAGCCCAGGCTTCTTCAAACATGAACACATAGAAATAAAAGATTAGTGTTGCTATCAGAAAAAGACAAATGTGCAAACAAAACATGTATACAAAAAATGATTAAAAGGGAAGACCTATTCTATTCAGACCCATTCCTCTTCAGACAAAGAAGTAGGCAAATCTCCCTTCTCTGTATCTTCCATATCTGTACGATCCCTTCCAGCCTATGACCATCCCCTACATCAGACCCTCATGATGGCTGGTGTTGACTTTCTCCCTTTTGCTCTGTCCAGGATATTTCTACAGACCTCTGCTCAAAAAATGGTCTTGATCATGTTCTTCAGCTCAAATTCCATGGATTCATTCATTTAATAAATATGGTGGTTTGCCATCTGTCAGGCACCATCGTAGATGTTTGAGGAACAGCAAACACAAACTACCTGTTGACATTAAGTGCAGTGTAGCGGACAATGACAGAGGACAGTTGATAGATGGGTTGGAAGGTAGGTGGGTAGCTACTTAGATAGATTTGCATAGACATAAGTTTATATTTATTTAAAGTCAATAGTTCCCATTTGCCTGAAAAAAAAGTCATATTTGACTGAATAGAGTCTATATTTTGTTGTTCATAATCTATCTTCCTAGGTTGTGATTTTTGTTAACCTTTCTTGTTTTGTCCAAACTAGAAAGCAAACAAGAGCTATTTCCTCCTGCTCATAAGACACTGTATTGTGTACTCAGAGCCTCAGTGAAAGTCTTTCCTCTCCTCACTTCTTTTTAGGATTGACTCTCCCTTTCTCTCTGTTGCTTCCCTGAGTTTCTCAGACTCATGAACAGCTTAGGGTCAGACTCACAAAAGTCAACAATACCGGGGCTTATTCTTCAAAGGGAAAGTGGAAAATGTAAGTGCTGAAGAGCAAGCCATTTTCCGGACCTGACCTTGAAGCCAGAAGATCTTTGGTGCCATTTTCTTCCAAGACATGGAATCCACCACCCCACTGCCTTCCTTTCTGGAAGCTCACAAAGAAGCCAGGCTTACCAAAGACTTACAGGATCTGCTCTTGTGTTCTGCAAATAGAGCCCATTGTGGTTTGGAACACGGGTCAACCCCAAGAATGGCAGGCAGTTTGGTATGGAACTGGAAAAAGCATGTACTGTGAGTCAGACCAACTTGTATTGAATTCCCAGCCATGCCAACCTCTAGCAGCAACCTCTGAGCTTCAGTGAGGATAATCCCTCACTTCTGAGGTTATGTTGAATGTTATATGAAGTAGTACATGTGTAAACTCCTCACAACATACCTGATTTCAATAAATATATAACTGTTAGCAGCTTTGGACCCTTGCTTAGTGCCCACCTGCACCTGCCTCCTCTCCAGTACATACATTGCTGTTGTCATATGCTCTTGGGTAAGGAATGGGTCTGCTAAAATACGTTAGCCTGTGGACATCACTGTGCTAAAACAACGAGAATACTTACAAGTCAGTAATTTTATAGCCCATCCCTGAAAGGCACCTTCCACTTCTTGTGTAACTCTCCTCCTCAGTACTTTCAAGATCCTTAAGGTAAGAATTAAGAGGAGGGAAGGGGGAAGGTTGAAGAGTGCTGATACTGCCTGCAGAACAGACATCAGTACCGGAGAGAGCAAGGCAGAGATAACAGGGGATTCAGCTCAATGAAGAATTGACGTCAAAGGGACCCATTCAAACAAGCACACTGACTCAGGTCCTGGAGCCACTGTCACACGAGGTGGAAAATGAGACAGGAAGAGATCACATGGGGTTGTCCATGCTGCCTGTGCAGCACTAGACAGAGACTCTGGCTTCATCCAGAGAAGAACTGAGCCTTTGTAGCTGAGGACCTCCAATGGGTCTCTTTACCATCCTAGCTGACTCAACTATGTGGCTACTACGTCTCTAATAAGCTCATTTTCCTGAGACCTCTGCCCGTGAAGAGAAGAGAAACTGACTTTGTCTTGTAACCAGAGCAACAGTCCTTGCAAATCCAGCATGCAGGAAATAAGAGCAGGAACAAAAGACGGCTCCACGGGCAGGGTCCAGCTTGCCTTCTTCCTCAGGGATAGCCAACCTTGAGAGCACCTACATACCCTGCAGGGTCTCAGCACTAGGAAACTCATGGACAGAGAGCCACCATGCATTTGTAGTTGGTTTCTTACACCATATGCACCTAGAAACAGGGGGAAAGGGAGAAGGAAGTGGATATTATAAAACACTTGAAAGGTAGATACTTAGCTGGGCTTTCTACCTGTTTTTATTTTATGTGATTCCAACAACAAACCAGAGAATGTGATATTTGAGTAGAGTCATCCCTTACATTGTGCCTTCTAGACGATCACGTGTGGTAGGTGTGAGGTTAGTTTGGAAAACGGGGAGGGCAGAGCAGAGAGTGATGAAAGGAATTAACTAATCAGCTGCCTCTCTGTGCAGAGCGTCTATGTCCCAGGGGCTTGCCAGGTGCTTTGGTATTGTACCTTCTGTTATATGCCTCACAGCAGTGTCATGGAATAGTTACTAGCCCTACTTTGCACGTGAGTAGACTGAGGCTGTAGGAGGTCACACCATAAATTCTCAGGCACACAACTAGAATCTGGCAGAATGAGGACTAACATTTAGTTCTTCTCACTTGCAGATCCTGCTGCCTCATCTCAGACCAGTGCACACACGTGGGCTCAAACTCCCACGGCTCTGTGTGGACATACACTGATTGGGCCACCTGGAAAACCTCATTGCCTTGAGAGGCCGCCAGACACCATGGCTTCCTGCTAAGATTCAGGCTTCCCTAGTTTTAGGATAGCTTCTCTGGGATTATTGAGGGGAAAAAATTGAACAAAGCTAGATGAGGTTTGAAAGCTTAAGAACTTTTCTAAAAAGTGTTCACAAGGAAGTGAGCATCAAATTATAGGTTAAGAACAAAAAGAGGACTTGTCTTACTGTAACAAAGCAGATGGATTGTAATAAAACATGTTAAACATTCTCAGAGCCCATCTATTCTCTCATCACACAGGGAATAGTGGTTTGTCCTTACTGTTAGACATGAGAAGTGCCACATCCCATCTGGGTGGTGGGAGAGCTGTGCCAGTTTCCCCTTCCCGCTTCAGTCTTCTGTCACTTCCTGACTGCCTACTCCAAGGACAGCTCTCTACACCTCATCGCAACAAGCAATAAAAAGCAGTACCTTTGTAAGACAAAATCAGGAGACGGAGGAAATGGAGGATGAGAAATGAATTGCAAATAACTCAAGGAGCTAGAGTTTCTATGGGACTAAAGTGGGAAGTGGAGGAAGGAAATCAGGCACCCCTTGTAGAGGATGATGGATATAATTACATGACTCAGGAAAATGCTGATGGTGCTTAAACCGCTCCACCTGGAGGTTCTAAGGATCCTTGAAAAGATATGTCAAAAACTGATGAAACTTTATCATCCTCCTTAGTTTTCAAAATCACAGAATGATACCATCTTCCACCCAGTTGGCAAAATTGGAAACCTGGAATATTCCCCGTATCTCCAACCCTCCATGCTTCTATTCCTTCCCATTTGATCTGCCCTCTGGAAATCATTCCAACTTCCCTGCTACTTCTTATTACTCCTAATCATTTTTTCACTGAAATTATTTCAATTTTCCTTAACATGTTTCTCTCTTGCCAGTGACCAATGCTCGTTAATCGACCCCCCTGCCATGGTAATAGAGCTCAATTGTGAATTCCACCTGGCCACTCTTCTTGTTAAATCCTTTGATGTCTGCCCTATCTGTTTTAGGAGAAATCCCAAGATCTCAGGGAACTTGCTCTTATCTACTCCTTTCCACCTTCTCTCCTGCTGCGTGCCTCTCCTCTCACCCTTTTTGGGATAGTCTGTACTTGCAGTTTCTTGACCTTGCTATGCTTCTGCCGTTACTCACTTGCTCCTCTTCCTTCCCTTTTCCTGGCTAATTCCTTTGGCTCCTTCAAGACGTAGCTCAGGCATCTCATCTTCTGCAAGGGTGCCTTGACCCCTGATATCTGGTTACATGCCCTTACTGGATCCTCTAGCCTTTGAAAAATACCTACCATGTTGGGCTATAATTTCATATCCTCCATTGGACTGAGATTTTCTTGAAGTTAGACACTCTTGTGTTTGTCCTCAGTACTTGTCACATGTTAGCTACCACATCCATATTTATTAAATCAGAATTAAGTTCTACTGTTATGTTCAGCATTTCTGTGGCGGTCCACCAAAAATCTTCCCAGCTTTTTAAGCTTGTGTCCTTGAATAATCCCAAACTCAAAAATGCATTTTTTTTCTTTTAAATTTCAATTAAAAATAACATATAAAATATATTTTTGAAAGAGGCAGCATAGTTGAAATAACTTACAGGTACTCAAGAAAGTGAGAACTTTGACAGAAGGCTGAGGAAAGAATAGGAGGAAAAAAATCTAATGCTTATTTTGTAAATTAGATGTACCAGGCACTATGTTAAACATCCTTAACTCTTTATACCTAAAAATTCTCACAACCAGCCTTCTGAGGTGAGTCTTACCATTGTACTAACACAGGTAAAGCTGAAGTTCAGGGAGGGTATGAAATTGGCTGAAAGCAACATAATTTGTAACTTGTTAGATCAAAATTTAGAAATAAATTTCCCAAACTACATCAAAATATGTCTCTGAAGATAAAATACTTGCTTTGAGGACTTCCACTACATAAAAGGAAATGTATCTTATAGGGTATAGCAAATAATGAGAGGTAAAAACTGTAAATATTCATATTTTTGACATAGTACATGTGGTTGAACATTTAAATACAAGTGAATCCCAGAATTGTAGTCAATATCTGCAGAGACTCCTTTCAGGGGTAAGTATGCAGCAGGTGCACAGTAATTTCTGCTTCTCCTTCTTTAGTCTCTGCTGTGTCCGTGCCCTCAGTCACCCTTTTCTTTCTTCCTGCATCAGAGAGGCTCATGGAGCTTTGAGATCCAATGAGAGATAACAGGCTCGGTAATCCTGTATAAAATTAAACTTAATATTCTGACCATATGTGACCTTCTAGAAGTTGTGTCTCTCTATCTCTAAGAGTTCCTGTGTCGGCTTCATCTTCAACTGCACATTGTGGCCTCTGGCCTTTTATACTTTTGATTCCTTCTATGGTACTCATCTGTCCAACACATACGTATTCACTACACCAATAAGGACTTGGACATTGCATGTGCCATGGTCCTGGTGCCACATTTGTTTTTGTAGTAATGTATCTGTTCACCATATCCGTTGTCTATATTAGCTGTCTACATCCCAGCTTTTCTTTTCTGGGGGAAGAGCGGAGAAAATAAGGAAGCGTCCAGTCATTTCCCAATATCCGCTCCCTCTGTAGTCATTTTCTCATTGCTTTATCTGAATACTTCAATATGATACTGTATGTTTCTTTTTACAGAACTGTCTTCACATCTTAGATGTGAGCTCCTTAAGGGATGCTCCTGACTAAATGTGATGCATAAATAAATGAACAAGTGGAAAAAGATGGGAAAAAAATTTCTAATGACCAGATGGACATTGTAAAGGAAGGTAGTATTATATATAGCCCTGGGGTTTTAGTTTTCAATAGTGAACATAGAGTTTGGTACCAATTATTTAATACTTCCCAATTTTCATAAAAATAAATAACTTATTTAACGAAAAATCAAATAAAAAAAAGAGGTAGTTGCCAGTGAGGTCTCTCCTGTCTGTCTCTTCAGTCATTTATGTTCATTGCATTCCTAGTGTTAGAAAGTTGAACATCAACAGGTGCTCATTTGGGGGTTTCCACTCCACTCCTAATTTCCCATCTTCCTCCATCCTCTTGCAACTGTAATATATGTTGATAGCAAGAAGAATGCCTTGAATACATCCTCTAAAGAACTCCTTTATATATAGGTTTCTAATATGGTGTATTTGGGCAAAAATAACAAAAAGAAATGAATCCAATTGTTTAGCTGCCATGCTTAAGCATAGCTAGATAAAACCTCCCTTGCGGAATTGAAAGATAACAGCAAAGATTTTCATTACCTTGAAGTGTCTTGGTAAGTAGGTATGCCTGCCAAAGGCTAGTTGGAGGATGATTGGTAGCTGGATTGACAGGTGAGGGATGGATAGATGGTTTCAATAAGTAGATGGGAACAGTCACATTAGGGAGGTGCATGAGTGTATAGATGGAATAAGGGTTAGATAAATGGGGGACATAATATGTGAATGAGCAGGTGAGTGGTTAGCTGATGGAGAAATAAATTGGTACATTGATGATTGATGGAGCTGAGTGGCCAGATGGAGTGAAAGACCGGTAAATGTCTGTGCCAGCTGGAGATAAGAGGGATGGGTAAGGGTTTCAGCATGTATGAGCAGGAGTGGGAGAGGGTCAGGTGTGGATGGGAAGAGGATGGTTACAAGTATTAATAAAAAGGAGAAGGAAGAAGGAGCACCACAGGTATTAAGATGGTTAAAAGGCCTGGAAATCTGTTTCCTTGACAAGTCATGATTTTATAATGAGCCTGAGAAACTGGAAACTCAATCATTGATGTCTACCATTACCTCAGTATTTTAATTTTCAAAGAACATGATCTAGTTTATCAAGTTACGAATCTGTGTTCCATTCTCTGTGAAGGAGACAGAGTCTTGAAAGGTCAGGATTGGCCCTCGTCTGCCTAAAAAGCCAAGAAGAAACAAGCTTCATAAATCGAACTCGGGGTCTTGGCCAGAGGTGCTAGCCATGCTGTAATATCAGCTGAAGAATCTTAACCCCCTTCCTGCTGAACCCTAAACCATAACCAGCCATTGGTTTTAAGCCTTATTTGAGGGAAGTCCTGAGAAACCCAGTGGCTGAAAGAGAAACAAAAACTGCCTAGATAATTGTGAACTAAAACGCACTAAGAAGTGCGAATTCACCACCGGTACAAAGGAGAAAACGAACACTGGAAAGACCCAATGTCCAGTCCGAGATCACATATTTAGTTAGTTCCAGAAGGGCTATTTGATATGTAAATGGTTGATGAGAAGCTGAGTGCACAGAAGAGGTTAATATCCATTCCTTCAGAAAAGCAGATGCATGCGTGATGAGGGGAGGGGAGTTGGAGTTTTGGTGAAAGAGAAAGGTGTTTTAGAAAAGGTAACCATAGAAATGGAGCTTTTTCTCCAGGTCTGTTTTTCATGCTAGTACCCCTAAGTACACTAATGTAAAAAACCTAGGATGGAGGACAATTAAAAAATGGCATATACTTCTGTGAATAAATGTACATCATAGTCACTATATCTTCTCATACTTACTCTTGTCACAGTTGTGCTTAATTCAGTGGAATCAAACTGCAGAAATTATTAAGGAATCGAGTTTCAAACTGAGGAGTATCTGGTCATTATTTTCCTGAAACTGCTCTTCTGATTCCATTGAGCCTAGATCAATCAATACATTTTTTAGGCTTTGAGGCTGCAGGTACATTTTATATTATTTGTAAATGGCATAGGCATTTGGTATGCAGGTGTAATATAGAAAGTGCTTAGACTGCCTTCTATGCTGTGTGTGTGTGTGTGTGTGTGTGTGTGTGAGAGAGAGAGAGAGAGAGAGAGAGACTAGCATATCTGATTGCATCTACTCCCCAAAGCCTAAAACACACATATGGAAGAAGTATAGTCTGCTTCACTTTTCTCCATCCCTGAATACTCAGTGATATATCCTAATAAAAAGCCCCCCCAAAATTACAAATTTCTTTGAACTTTATTGATACACTGCACAATCACGACCATCTCGTATTCATCCTGAATTAGAAAAGGTTACAACTACAATGTAACATGCACAAAATTCAGGTAGTATATTCACCCTTAATACAATTATTGACAGAAATCAAGTCTTCATTGATTTTTATGGAAAAAATATTGGAAAAAAATAAAGAATAAAAGAACTCTAGGAGGCTGACAAAGTTATACTCTTGTATCATGTGATAAAATTTTAAAGCATTTGAACATAGATTTGTTTTAAGGGTAATTGTGAGCATGGGTCCACCCATTGTCTGACACAGCTATGACGGCACCATTGATAAGTCATAATTGTTTTTAATCCAGAGGACTCTGAACTCGACAGATACATTTTCGTACACGCACACATTCCTCACAACTGCACTTTACATGTCACAAAAATTTTTGTAGGATTAAAAATGCTCCCTCTAACTAATGCAAGGCAGCTATTATTACTTATCATTGCTATTACTGATATCCTTATAAATCTGCCAATAGCAGAGAATGTGGTCAAGACAGAATAGTAGAAGGTTCACAGTCTTTCTTTCTGCACTCAGTGGTGTGGAACAACTGGAAAAACCATGTGCCTTTAAAAGGGCACCCTTGAAAGAAACAAAAAGGAATCTCTCAAAAGACTGGAAATTAGGTTTAGCTGGCTACTTTCAGGATGAAGACAATCACGTCTAATTAAGTCCACTCCACATTCCTTTGGACTCCCATTATTCTGCACCTGAAGGCTAAATTGCACTCGTTCAGCTCTTTTTGCCACATCGTTTAATTGCAAATCTATGTCTTCTTCCTTTCATTTACTTCTATTAAATAAGAAATGAGGGAAATGAGACTGGCATTTTTATTTGTTTACTCTTAGTGATCACTAGGAGTTCTCATCATACGGTATCCTTTTGAAAATGATGTCTTCCTACTTACACACCTGTGAAGTGTTACTGCAACTGCTCAAACTCATTTGTCTTAAAAGAAAAAGACAGGGGAACTTTGGATAGTAGGAGAGGAGGCAATTAAGTGTAAGCATTTCTAGACATAGATTTTGTGCAAAGTGACAGAAAAGATTCTCCTTACTGGACCAAAAAAGTAAAAATGAATGTTTCTGAGAAGAACAACTTTATGCTGCTTCCCCTAAATCCAAAATGATTACACTTTGCTTTTAAAAAATAAAAATAAAAATTTGTGGAGTTTTTAAAGAGGGGGTGGTGGTGGGAAGGTATGGAGGGCTGTGTGCAGGCATTGCAAGGCCAGTTTTTCTCTGCTGAAGACACAGAGTGAAATTGGGAGAGATAACCCCACCCGCTATCTGTCCTCACCGTGAGGCATTTCTCCCATCCTTCTACTGATAGGGCTGACGACATTCATACACAACTACAGAGAAGACGATCTCGGGGGTGCTGGAAGCCCCGGCCAAAACCAGGTTATTCAATGTACAGCCACTCCTGATGCAGTGACAGTGATAAGCTCTCTTTGGGATCCACTGCCCACCTTGAGGTTCTCTACACTTTCCACATAGGAGTTCTTTTGACATAGGTGGAACTTGCTAATTCCTCCATGTGGAGCACAAGGTAACTGGATCGATGCAGCAACAGATCCTTAAACTCATCCTTGGTTGTGGAGTTTCTGGCATCCCAGAGTACACTTTCCACCCACGTGTCATCTAGTGTGAGGCACTGGTTTCAGAGGCAAGAGGCCCAGGCCTCTTTCCGCTACAAAGCCTTAGCTTTCCTTCTATTCAGTTATACACAATTGCAGCAGAACAATCTTGCACAATGTTCTCTGCATAAAATATGTGCATGTTTTCACCCCATTCTCTTGTATGTCTCCTCTCCCCGGTTAAAACAAGAATGAGAAAAACTACGCGCACTTGCTTAGACTTGCAGATAACTATATCAGGCACTTGACATTAAACTTCTGAAAAATGAGCTTGGCCCCCATCCGAGCACTAGCACTTTCATTGGCGTTGCTTTGGTGGAAGTCCATATCGAATTTGCTTTGGGAAGGGGAAGGTTTCAGAGTAGCTGCATTGCCGAATTCCTCTCTCCTGATAAGCACTATTGGTTTTCTTCCCATGGGAAACCCATACAGAGCTCTTGGTTGCTGAGGGACTTGTTTATTTTTCCCTCCTTTACCCTTAGCTCCACCCCCACTATGACACCTTGAAAAAAATCTATCCAGCAGGCCTTATCCATATACCCTCCATATGTAAGATTGAAAGAGCATGTGGAAGTGCGGATATTGTCTTTAGGGAGCATTTCCTGGTCTGTACACTTCAGAATGCTGGGGAAGAGCTACTGTCAGATAGAGCCATCCCCACCAAAGTAACCCGAACAACACAGAGGCTGGGTACATCTGCTGCGACAAAGAGCAATTTTCTTTCCCAGTGTCCAGTTTCCTTGGGTCTTATTGATTTGGTTTTCTTCATCACAGACAGATGAGGATTAGCTGCAGGTTCCCCCCTCCCCCCCCGAAATGTGGCTGGAAGAGGCAACTCTCAGAGGTGCTTTGACATCCAATAAAAGAGGGCATGTGGAGTTTCATAGTGGCTCTGAGACCCAGCATCGCTGTGTTCCAAAGGAGCCAGTGATCTTCCTGCACAGGAGGATGGCCCCCTTCCTCTAGAATGACTCTCGCAGTGAAGGGCATGTACAGCTTGTCCATTTCAAGATCCCTATACTCCAGAACCACCAACACTGCCCAGAGCCCCCACATTTATTTTACTCCAAAGTGGCACATTTGCTCTCAGTAGACGCATTTAATTTTCATACAATGTCTGACACCAACCCGACTCCAGGTGCTGAATGTGGTGACAGATATGAAACACTGATGTCCAACTTTTAATTATGACTTGATGCCCGCTCATAATTGGCTCTGGAACTTGGCATCAATACACTGCTTTTGGCATATCGTTTATGTTCCCAGAACCTGGCTCCTGGTGGCTCACTAGGAAATGCAGATGTCTGTTTACAGCTGGTAAATGTAATGTTAATTTCACTTGCACCAGCTCTAACTCCTATGAAAGTACAGCTTTTTGTATACCAAGACAGTATATATATACACACGCACACATACATATATATGTATATGTTCATGTGTGTGTGTATGTGTGTGTGTGTATATATATATATATAGTCTCCACACACCTATTTATTATATATTATTTTCCTGAAAGAGTTTGCCCATTGCAGGAGAGCAGGTATGTGAGACAGTCCTTGTTGATGCTTCTTTCTTGTCCTCTCCGTAGGTCAGTCCCTGCAGCACAGGTAAGGAGGAGCACAACTTTGTATGGTTTCCAATGACCTTTACCTTCCAATGACTGGTTCACCGGCACCCTGCTGACTGAATCCTTGTTGCCCCAGGAAATAATGTAAAAAGGTCATATGCTTGGTCTGCTTTGAATACGGAGAAATGAAGACATTCTTCCCCCAGGCCAGGGGAGAAAAGCTGTCTCAGAGGAAACTGTGTGTCACTCACACTTTTCCCCTTCTCTTTGCAATGTTGTGGTAATCAAGTGCTCGGAAATTAAGTCAGTTGCTCAAGTGCCCTCCTCAGCTCAGAAGAGCTTCCTGAAACAAATACCAGAGTTGTCAACACACCCACCACGTAATTGGCTTCATCAGCTTTTTTACTGGGTAGTTTTCAAACAGATTAAACTAAAACTGGAGCAGAGAGGAGACAATAGCTGAAGTCATTGTACTCAGACAGGTGGACTGCCCTCTTCACATTCCACAGACAGAATTGTGTTTTTTCCTTTATGTTCTTGCTATAAAGAAAAGTCAGCCATGTGGGTAAATCCCATAGGTTCCTGACATACACTTTCTTGAAAGGCTGAGAGAAGCCTCAGTCCTTCAAGAATGAAAAAAGGAAAATACAGTACCTATCAAGGCTTCTCCAGGGCCAACCTGCTTCCTGAGAAGATGGTTTTGGAAACACAGTCTCTTCTGGGAATAGTGAGTGACTGGTCATTGGAATCCCACTTTGGTCCATCTCTTATCAGCATTTGCTTTGAGTGGATGGAACATCACATTCCAAAGAGTCCATGACATATTGCTTTCTAGGTTGTTAGCCTGTGAGATCATTGGCTTTCACATGGGAAGTTGATAGGTAATTTTGAAGATGCCAATGTCTGTTGAAGGTAGAGGAGAAATGAGTACAATTGAATAGACACAATATGATTAGATATTAATATGGTGATGAATTGATAGTGAGTAGTGGGCAAAGAAATAGAAGTGTTAGATAATTACACTGATAAATTGATAAATAGAGTAAATAGATTGCTAGAGGGGAAGATGGGTGGGTAGATAATGGAATGGAGAGATGAATCAGACAACTGAGTAGATGGAAAACTATATGATTTCTTTGATAGATAGCTTGATAAAACCTAAATAATCAGCCATCTATAAATCATTTTTTATAAGTTGGACAGCATTTTTTAAAAAAGAGAAATGCTATCCTCAAAATGCCTCCCCCCTTTTTGGTCATTTGACTTCTAAATTTTTAATTTTAGGTTGAATAAATAGCCCCAAACCTGTAATAATCTCTGTAGCTGGTGATAAATGCAAATAGGGCAAGATTATATATATATGCACGTGTGTGTGTGACACACACACACATTGAGATAACTTCCCAGAAAGAAAGGATGTGAACCCTAATGTAATTAGATAATAATAAACAGGGATAGAGGGATATATGTACATTATAATCAGGAAAATGGTCCAAAGCTTAAAAGACACAGATAATAGGACACTTGGATATAACTCTTGCTGTGCACTACATTGTAAGTCAAGTTGTGTCTTCAGGGTGTTTATCATGAGGCACGTTATTTGCCCAAATGGAGCTCATGTTTTGGTGTATGGGAGAGGGGAGGTCGGTGATGAGGATGAGGAGGAGGGGAGCAGAAGGGAGGGAAGGGCCAAGCTAGCAGGAACATATTCCACTTTTGGACACACCAATGAATGATTATCCTACACATGGTAGAACCCTGCCCACCCCTCCCCCAACCCCACTCACTTAAACTTGAAAAAATCAAATAAACAAATAAAACCCAAAAATTAAAAAAAAATCAAGAAGAATATCAGAAACAAAGAAACAAAAAGAAGCCCAAACTGGTTTGCCCTCCGCAGTGTAGATTAAAGTCTGTGATATGGAGAAGCAGACGTTGCTCAGAGAACCTATGGTTTCTTATCAAAACTTGATGAAGAAGTGGGCAAAGAGGGTCCCTGACAGCCAGAGACAAGCCAGCGCTCTAGAGGCCGAGTTTACACCATCAATGACTGCTCCAGGCCCTGTGTAGGGGAAAGAGAGACAGAGCCATTAGCATGCACCTGAAGGTACCATACGTATCGATGAGCAAATATACAGACATGCTTCTCTGTGAGCATTCCCCCACCTTTCACTCCCACCACTGACCCTTCTAAGTCTGGACAAATGGGAAGTGCCATGGGGAGTGAGTATTTAGAAACTCAAAGAGGCAAATCAACGGGATGCCTTGACCGCTATAGCCTGCTCTGAATGTTGAAAGTTAAAACACAGGGGTGGAGGGAGATAATGATAGTCAGGCCTATGGGCTGCAGACAGGGCTAAATGGTATGGCAGGACCAGAAGGCCATTTCATAAGCAGTGCCTCTGATTGTGTCTGTCTTCAGAGCTAGTGTTCTGGAAGGATGAGAGAGAAAGGATAGTCATGGGGGACCGGAGAGGATCCAGAGTGGAGAGAAGCAGGCGGGGCTGGGATAGTAACATTTTGTGAGCAACAGGAGTGTAGGTGTGGGTGTGGCAGACTTTTCATCCTGTGTAACTTAGGTATTGTGGAGGTTCCTCTTGAAGTGGTTGAGGAAGAAAACTCAAGAGTTTTAAAGGTGATTCTTGGGTTTATCCCATCAGTCAGTGGTGCCTCTTCAAAAGGAACAAAAAAGACTCAGCCTTTTAAGTCCAAACTGCCACCTACTGATTTGGCCTGAAGGAGCTCTCCCTGTACCTCTTTCTTTCCTCTTCTCTCCTTCTGGCCCTTTACACAGCCCGAGGGAATCATTCCCACTCCATTGAATAAGCCCATAGAATCACAAGTGCTGGTAGCCCTTTCCTTTCATCTGTTGTCCTTGAGAGGACAAACCAGGTGAAGTGGGATTGTCCTAGACTGTTCAAATGGCCCAGGGCAGATGTGTCTGTGTCTAACTCTGTCTCTGTGCTCCTCCATCACCTTTACTGGGCAGTGATAAGAATTTGGGGCCATAAGTAATACCAGTAGCTAGCAGGCAGACAGTGTTCCAGGGAAAGCAAAAGCAAGTACAAGCCAAGGGATTAGAAGCCATCAAGAGGTAACCCTATAGGGCCTGTAACAAAAGGAAGGAGCTTCTGGCAGGACGAGCATGCCTCTTCTACCTTTTCAAGCCAAGACTACACGGCCTTTTTAGAAGTAAATTGCCTTATTGGAAATGAGTGTGGCTGTTTTTAAAAAGCAGAGGTGGTGCAGGGTCTTCTCAGGCAGGACCCAATCATTTGGCTTGTCAACCTAATGGTGTGGATCTGTGTCCTGGCCAGGAAAGAACTGTCGCTAACCTTCGCTTAGGAAAGTATAGTTGTCTCACTTCAGCAGTGAGCATTCAACTGTTCCAACTTCAGGGATTTCAACATAGATACTTTCCTTCCTCTGATTTACAATGTACATAATTCTCTTATTGACAAATAATTCATTTTTACATGATAGCTTGAGAGTCTGGCTCATGTTTCTCTGCATTTTTTTATAGAGTATTTATAGACAAGGGCAGGATAAAGGCTCTAGCTCAGTGCTACAATCTCCGTGGAGGCTCCATAAATATTTATGGAGAGTAGCCTGATTCTGGGGCTTCCATCAATTCAAACATATATCCTAAGGAATCATACTGGTCTACAGAATCTACTGAGTTGGAAAATGCCCAAGTTAAAGTTCAAGGTAATTTTCGATATTGTCTTTTGAAAACAATGACTAATTTAGATTTTTAAATAAGTTTATAAGAGAATGAGCAATGGAGATTTGTAAAACCCATATGTTCCTTTAAATGTCTAACCACTATGCTGTACACATGAAACTAATATAATACAATATTGAATGTCAACTGTAATTAAAAAGAAAACAACCACACAAAACCTCAATGAGTAATGACCTTGTAGCCATTAGGATGGCTACTATTAAAAAAAAAAAAACAAAAATAAAATCATAAGTATTGATGAGGATGTGAAGACATGTGAACCCTTGTGCACTGTTAGCAAGAATGTAAAATGGTGCAGCCACTATAGAAAACACTATGATACATTCTCAAAAAGTTAAAAATAAAATTACCAGAGAACTCAGTAATCTCACTTTTGGGAATGTATCCGAAAGAATTTAGAGCAGGGTATCAATGAAACATTTGCACACCCATGTTTACATTGGCATTATTCACAGTGGTCAAGAGGTGGGGAGAGCGCAAACCAGACGCCCATTGACAGATGAATAAGTTTTAAAAATGTGGCACATATACACAGTGAAATATTGAAAAAGAAGGAAATCCTGTCACATACTACAACATAGATGAACCTTGAGGACATTATGCTAAGTAAAATAAGTAAAATAAGCACAAAGATGTGGCAGTCCCCATAGACAGTCAGTGCTGATCAGACAGGGTGTTTACAGTCATAGTTCAGCTTCAGTTGAATGTTCCAAAGAGTGGAAACCATGAAGGTGACTGAGTGGATATCGGATCTGCTCAGTTTGCTTAGGATGATCATAATTAACACATATTCACGTTGTGCACTTCACGTGACAAGCATGATTCTAAATGCTAAACATACACCATCTCATTTAATCTTTACAAAACTGACTGAGGTATGTACCATTGACATTCCTGTTATGTTAATGGGAAAACTGAAGAACAGAAGAGTTAACTACTTTGACTATGGTTATACAACTTATACTCCTAGAGTAGCGTTAGAATTGAGTCACTCTGTCTAGAGTCTGTGCCATTGATTATTACAACTCTAATTCCCCTCAATAAGAAATGATTCCCTGTGCATGTTTTCCAAGGCCCAAAGTATCCTGTGGTGAGAGGAACAAGGGACTGGGAATCTAGAGATCCAATTTCTCTATGTGACTCTGCTGTTCCCTAGCTGAGTGACATCCTCTCTCTGGTCTTGGTTCTCCTGTCTACAAAATGAATGGAGGTTGAGATGGATAACCTCCTAGACTTTTCTTCTATTTGCAGTCTGAGTAGAATTGAAAACCTTGCATCTGGTGCTAGAAGAGACAGCTGGTGAGCAGCCAGATGGCCTTTTCCAGTTGATATGAAAACACCACTCTGGCTTTTTGCACTTCTGCATATCACAATGTCTTGGGATAGCAACAGGCCACCAAACATTCTTAGACCTGAAGGTTTCCTTTCCTGTGGCCTCATTTTCTACATACCCTCAAGGTATAATGAGTCCTGCTTTATAGTATGATATAATATGGCAATTTGCTGCCAAAGTGTGTTTGGTCAATGAGATATGGCTGAGCTATTCTGGCCAAGGAGTTAATCTAATCCAGCATGATGGAGATTAAAACTAGCATTGCTTTCCTTGTACAGCTCCTGGACACATTTGAGATTTGGCAGCTGAGCAAAACACCAGAGTAGAGGGGGCTCTTGGGCTCTGTTCAGAGCAAGAAGAGAGTGGTTCAAATCTGTGTTCTACTCTTTAGGTTGGATGAGTGTGAGACCAAAGCCATCAGCAATGACCTGATTCTTTGATGACATCTTTGCAGTAACCTGGATGCCACTGGAAATGGAAGAAAGCACCTGGCTGGTGGCTGTCCCAAAAGGCTTCTGTATGTTCTGGCCACTCACCAGATCAGGCGAATGCTTCCCTGTACTTTGACAGAGAAGTGGTGGGCTACTGCCATCTATTTGGTGTGGCCCTGTGACCACATAAGCTTACTTCTGGTTCCTTAGGCTGGTAGGAGGCATTTACAAACATTGGCTCACAGAATCTGTTTTAGGGAGGACGTGATAATAAAGGAACTCTTCACCCAAAATCAACACACATCCTCAGGTGTCAGGTTGGGTGTTGTTTTCCTACAACATAATTCATTCACATACCAGCTGCATGAGCTTCTCCAGGTAGTTAGTACCCAAGATGATACTAGTTTTAATTTCAATAAACTGAGTAAAGACTTCAAATGGCATTTTTATTCTTGTTACTTTATTTATTTATTTTTAAATGGGAATAGGGAGAAAGGTAAAGAAATGTAGTTCTTACCACAAAACCTAGAATCTGGATTTGAATGTGTGAGGCAGATTCTCAATTATGTGTTCTACTACAGAACTCTAACCCTGAAATACACCTAGAGGAAGGACAAGGGCTTGAAGAAAAGGTGAGACTGAAGATTAAGGAGCAGGGTCCATGGGTGCATAGGTGGAACAAACACCTTCCAGGGCCCCTGGGAAAGGTTTTCTGTGCATCCATCCCCCCTCAGCCCCCTGGTCTTTCTGCCTTGTCTTGTGGCCCGAAACATCCTTTAGGGTAAAGTCATTGACCAATGCAAAGGGCAACTAATCCTGGCAACTTTGAGGGCAGACCAATTTGGGTGTAAATCCTGACTCTGTGGCTTGTCAGCTACATGATCTTAAAGTACTCAGTTTTGTTGTTCAGAATGTGGGTGAAATATGGAGTTCACAGGAAAGATAAAGGATTTGAGTGATTTGTACAGTGCCTGGTATAAAGTAGTCACATGATCCTGGCACCTGCTGCTCTGGAGGATCCACACCTCCTCCCTTCCTCTTCTTACATGAGGCTCATATTGGCTTATTTTGATATTTTCCAAATACATTACACCTGAGGGGAGGCTTTGGTGGGTGAGAGAGTGAGGAGGTAGATAGGTGAGATGCAGAGGTTGGTGGTGAGAGAGGTCACTATCCACAAGGGCCCTCAGAGGGTGTGGGGCATTGAGCAGGGCCAAAGGGAGAGGTCCAAAGCCAAGCTCTGTGTCAAACGCCAAGGACAAAGGATCGGTCTGTAAGGGAAATGGAAAGTCACAGCTGTTCCCTCAACAGGTATTTGTTGGAAGCCTGCCTTGTGCCAGGCTCTGTTTTCAGAGAGAAAGATAAACACCATCTCTGCCTTCACAAAGCTTGTATTCCAGTAGGACCTTGAATATTCTCTGTTCTAGTCTAAATCAATAAACAAACAAAATAAACAAACAAATATATATTTAAACCCTCACAGATTCTGAGAAGAAAACATTTGGAACAAATAATCTAATGTCTCTTTCATCTTAGGAATATCCTTCCTAATGGATAATCTTTAAAAGATTGAATCACGAATTAGAGAGAACTGAATTTCAATTCTGACTCTGCTAGTCACTACCCAGATGACTTTGGACAAGACAGTAGACTTCCCTGAAACAGCCAATATTTTTTTAGTGTATAAAATGGGGAGAGGACAGTTTTTTCTACCCTTGCAGGGTTACTCTGAGAATTAGTTCAGACAATGTGCAAGGTCACTGAGTATAAATAAAGAATGAATAAACACTTAGTGAATTAGAACCAGAAGAATAATAATTTCTGATTCCTAAAATAACATATTTTGTGGAGATCAAATAAAGAGGTCCTGTATGAATATATGCACCCCTATGTTCATAGCAGTGTTACTTAAAATAGCCAAGATCCAGAAACAGCTCAAGTGCCCATCAGTTGATGAGTGGGTATAAAAGCTGTGATACATTTACACAATGGAACACTGTGCAGCAATAAAAGAGAAAGTACTCCTACCCTTTGCAACAGCATGGATGGGCCTAGAGAGTATTATGCTAAGTGAAATAAGCCAGTCCAAGAAAGACAAATACCTTATGATCTCACTAATGTGTGAAATCTAATGAATAAAATAAACTGATGAACAAAATAGAACCAGAGACATGGATACAAGGAACAGGCCAACAGATCTTGGAAGGGGGGGTTTCAGGGGAATGGGTTAAAACAGGTGAAGAGATTAGCCAAAACAACATATATTCATCACCCAAGGACACAGACAATAGAGTGGTGAAGGCCAAGGAGGGAGGACAGGGGTTGGATTGAGGTGGGCAAAGGTGGGGAGGGAATGGGGGACATCTGTAATAGTATCAACAATTTTAAAAAAGAGACCCTGTGGAATGCTAGGTTGTCAGAGATAATATCAAACACCAGCTGAACAAACTTGGCTACAGGCAACAATAAGTGACCTGGCCTCTCCTGGAAAGACCTGAGGTGGCAGCCAACCAGACATAAAAGCTTCCCAAGAAAGGCCACTTCTCCAGAGGATGTGTATTTAGAAGCCCAGCTGTGGGCAAATGCCACATGTAAGGAATCTTTATTTATGGTTTACAATGATTCAATTCAGTCAGAATGTCTATTACAGATATCAGGTTTAATTAAATACTTTTCAGGAATAAACTTAAAGTGAGAACATGTAATTATGCCCTTTCCCCACACTCTATTCCCTCCATCTCCACCCATTTCAATGCTATATATGAAGTTCCCGTCATGCCTGAAGTTGATCACCTTTGAAAATAAAAGCTTAAATGATGTTGCAAAGCCACAAAACAAACTGTGAATGACGACAATGACAAAATACCTTGGGGACAGATATGCAGACAAAAATAAGTTAGTCCTCAGCATACAGGAAGGGGAGAGAGAGAACCTTAGAAATGATCATGAGACACATTTCAGAAGTTGTAAGCAGCATCAAGGTCAGCTGATGCGAGCACCCTGGGCCAGGGGGCAGATGTGATGACCCCGAGGGAAACTCAGCAGGGGCAAGATAAATACATTAAGAAATAGTCCAACAAATAAATAAATCAAATAAAGTCCACTTTGAAGAGGCTACTTAATTTGTTAAGTTGCATATACTGAACATTAGATTTTTATAAAGCAAATTTGCTTAACATAGAAGGAACCTGCAGAACTGACAATCTTGGAACTAAGACTTTGCTGCTGTATTCAAGGGGTGGCTGATCATCCTCTAGAGGAGCAGGTGTTGAAAATCAAAGTGCTCCAACTCAGCACAAAGCTCCCAGAAAATTACATAAGCTTCCTGATGAGATCCTGCCTTGCAAGAGATTCTGAAGCTTCAAATTTAAGTGTACATTACACTTAGCAATGTAGGTATTGAGATGTGTCACCATTTTTCCCTTCCATGATTGCAATGAAAATATGGCATGGTTCTGTAGCAATGGTAGACTGTATAGCTGTAATTCTACTAAAATAGCAGGTGGCAGGGTGATCACATTAAAAAAGAAAATAAAAAAAAAATCCCACAGGCAAGTTGAACCTGGTGGTAGCACAGTGAGATCAATGAAGTATCTGAAGTCTAAGAAGATACAGTTTGGTTTTGAAATTTGGATAGGTTTTACAAGTATGAATATGAACTATGTGACCTCCCTAATGAGAAACCAAAAGGATAATGATGTTCTTGGTGATTAAAAGAGGAGCAAGGAAATCTAATTAGAGGATGTATGCGTTACACTTGTTGATGAAACATAAACCTATTTTCAGCAGTGCCGCTGATGAAGGCGCATCATTCCCCTTCAAAGGGAACTTTTCCTCCATTGTCTGTAATTACAGTGCAGAACACGGCGCTGTGTTGTTTCACAAGGAAGATGAACCGGGCTTTGCAGAGCAAAGAAGACCAGGGGATAAAGCAGCACACAAAGGCAGCCATCTTTGTTTTGTTCTCTTTAGCACTGCCTGTTTTGTGCTAACAACAAAGACACAAGTTTAAGTTAATATCAGAAATTAATTCAAATCTGTCAGCTCCTCACAAACCTGAAAGAGACAAGACTTCAGTCTGTGCTGAACCATAAGCTCTTGTGTGTGTGCTGACATCAGCATACCCTGAATGCTCAGTGTTAAATTTTAAATGCTTAGGCTAATAGCCAGATGTCAATGATTCAGATGGAGGAGGGGATGGGGTGCGAGGGAACAACAAGGAACCTCATCAGAAATGAAATGTGAAATGTCTGCATATTTCTTGTAATATGTTGACATTTTGCAGGTTTGGGAAAATACAAATGATTACGCTGCTGTCATCAGCCAAAAGCAATGGTATTTCTCTCTGACTCATCCCCTCCCACCTGGATTTAAATTGTGGATTTGGAAAATAAAAATCACATACGTTATCAGCAGGAAATGGACAAATATGCACAGCTTTTGATGTCTCTGCAAGAAGAAATCATTTGATGAACATCTTTTTAAACAGTGAATTGGAATGTCTGATATAGTCTTGCTCACAAGAAAGACCCACAGGGGGGAAAACAACCCTAAATTTTAAATTAGAACTGGGAGGCTGGAATGCAACAGAAAGTGTCACAGAAACAATGACTTGGCTTCCCTGGGGGGAGAAGACTACAAGTCCTTGGAGTATTGGCTTTTCTCTGGTTAGCGAAGAGTTTCACACTGTACAGAGGCTGTAACTGATGCCCCATTGACTGGAAGATATATTTATTAATTCAGCAAACGTTTACTGGGTAATAACCATTGCAAGATACAGTGCTACATCCTTTAAGTGCAGAGACAAAAATACAAACAAAATATCAGCCTAAGGATAAGTGAACAGGAAAGACCCAGAGGTGGGTGAATGACTCTTCAGTGAGGTTCGGAAATACGTTATACACAGAGTACATTGAGTAGAACCTTAAAAGATAAGTATGAGTTTATTAGGCAGCAAAGAGGTCAAAAGCCTCCCGTCTGTGACCACACAACACACTGGAAAAATAATACAAACATGGGTTAGAAAGAGACATGGGCTTGAGACCAAACAGACCTGGTGTGGCCACTTCCTCTTGTGGTAGAATTCCTATTTGTGGGAATTCAGTCACATCACTCAAATTCTCTGAGCTCTAGACTCTTCTGTGAAGTGCCAGTAATAAGAGTACCTACCTCAAAGGGCCAGTTCTCAGCTGTCTAAAACTGTGTCTGGCTGACATTTAATAGCTAGTAGCTTTTTCATGCCTCTGGCACAGCACTTACTATATTCAATTATTCTATTGTCATTGTCTATTTACTTGTTTGCTTCTCTTTGTATCTCAATCTGAATGGACAGATGTATGAGAAGAGGCCCAGTAGCATAGACAAAGCCATAAATGTGTCATGGGATCTGGTGTTGTGAGGCACAGGGTGGTCCATCCCGATGGGAGCTCAGAGGCAGCAGGGGAACAGGCAGCTGTAAGGATAGGAAGATCCCAAAGCAAGAACAGCCTTCTAGGTCATGCTTTCTAGTAGGTAGTTTGCAGCATGGTGTGAATAGCTTCATTCTGAGTTTTGAAAAGTTTACTTGTCCCTGCAGTGACAGACTGGAGAAGGATGACCAAAGGCAAGGGAACCAGTAAGAGAAATTATAATTGTTCAGGGCAGGAATGTGCCACTGCGTAACTGAGAAAAGAATGGAGAATGGGAGGTCCAGGGGAAGGACTGGGGCCCGCTTGCTAGAACTCGCTGGCTAACAGGTGTACAGGGTGACAAGGAAGTCACACTGTCTGTTGAGATTCTGGTGAGAGTATACAGGTGAAAAGGATAAGTGTACATTCAAGGGAGAGTGAGATCTAGGAGAGGAAGCTTGAGGTTGAGATGCCATGGAATGTTTGTTCAGGTAAGGAGGGTGGTGTGTGGCTCAGACTTATGAAGAACACTAAAGATACAGATTTGGGAGCTACCAAACCATCGCACAGAGGCTATTGATCTTCTATGTGTCAAAGATCTCCTCGGAGAGCTTGCTTAAAAAGCACATTCTCATGAATTTCCCTGGAGATTTTGATTAACTAGGTCTGGACAAGGCTCATGAATCTGCATTTTAAAGCACCTGAAGGGAGGGTAATGCAGGCTGAGATGTTGCTCTGTAAGGTGCTGGAAGACACGGAGGCCCCCTTCTCCTCTCATTGTAACGCTGTGTCTGTTCGGACTCATGGGGCAGGTAGTTAAGGGGCTAGAATCAGACTAAGATACTGGTAAGAAGCAAGCCAACCTCTGGTCATATCACAGAAGCCAGAAGTGGGATGTTGGGGGCCAACGGGAGGTCCGAAGGTGAGATGGGGCTGGGAATTAGGAGGGAGCAGAGCATGGTAGGCTGAGGTGTGAAAGGTGCTGAAAGGAAATGGAGACTGCCAACATGAAGCCTCCTTTTTGGAGGTTTGGGGGCAAAGAGAAAAGGCAATAGAGGAGAGTTCATCGAGAGCATACTCAAGAGGATCCTCAGACTCCTTGGGTATCACCTGAAGCCATGTAGGGAGAGGTGTGGTTGTTTGGAGATCTTAATAAAGGAGGGAGGCAGGAGTGTGTCAGCGTGGAGGTGAGAGGTATAAAGGCACCTTTATCATAAGTGCCAGTGGGGTGCACTGGGGGCTGGGGGCAGCCAAAGACAGAAGATGAGAGAAGCTGGTCAGTTCTGCTTCTAGTGGAAGAAAATCTTGTTTGAAGAGCCAGCCACACATGTACATTTATTTATACTGGAGGAATGGCCATGAGCAAAAGAAAATACAGATTCTGTCCTCATGGTTTCCAGGGACTGTTGAGCTAAGGTAGTTTTTCTGCTCTAAGTGGCTGATACTTTCCCCGAGGAAAGGACTCAGAGCCCAGATGTTGCCCTAACTGGAACGTTCTGCCATTTTCATTTTCAATGACAAGATTGCTTGCTATGCGTTGTCTCGATTCCTGATACTTAACTCTCAATGTCGCTAATTTATATTGCTGTGATTTCACAGATAAAATGTGAGGAATCCATTTTTCTCTCTGCAGCATGCCCCCTCCTTTCTGGCTGAGTTTACATCCCCTGCCCCTCTCCCTGCCAGTTCTAGTAATCCAAGCATTTATATGACTGATTAAGCTCATCACATGCTCCACAGTGCCCAATGGCATCAGGTTCAGAATCTTCCCTCTTTGCACTCTAAGGACGTGGGGGTGGGGTCTCTTGCTCAAGACCCACTGGAGGCAACATGAACTGACCAGCTGAGGGGAAGTGAATGACTTGTGAGTGGGCAGAGTGGTGGCCAGCAACCTGAGCCTGGCCACTGCCCTGCTGCCTGCAGGCTGACACACCTCAACGTGCCAGGGCTCCCGATGGGCCTTCAAATGGCTGCATTCACTCAATAAAGCTATATATACTTAGAGCCAGCCTCTTTGATACAGGGAACTTTTCACCATTTCTAAGGTTAGGATAATAGGTTTGGAAATCTGTTGCTTACCCCATATTCCCACTGTTTTTTCAATTCAGAACAGAGCTTTAGAAACCTGATAGTAAGCTGAGAGTTCATCTTGTTCTGTTCTTATATAAATATATTTTGTTCTTGATTTTTAGTTGAATATACATACTGGTGTGACATTGGCCAATAAAATTACACAGGCTTCAGGTGTACAATTGTACATGATCTATATACTTCATTGTGTGTTCATCACCCCAAGTCCAGTCTCCTTCCATCTGCATTCATAGGTAACCATGGAATAGAGGGAGTCACAGGTTGGTCATAGCAGAGTGAGGACTAGAACCCAGCTTCCCTTGCTCCTAGTACTGGTCTCTTCTCTGTATTCTGCTGCCTTTCCAGATCTTGCAGTTACCCAGGGCTAAAGAAACTACAGAGGCTAAAATAACACTTTGAGTTGATGCATTGCCTGTATGAACTGTCTGGTCTGTGTGGTTTTAGAAGGAATGATAACTGGTGCTCAACAAATAAACCTTTTGTACCAATGCCAAGCACTGACTCATCTTGGAGTATCTCCCACCTACCTATGTTGTCTCTCACAGTTTACCTAGTTACTTCCAGTTCCAACCCACTCACCAACCCATTGTTTCTATTGTCTTTGTCTTCTGTGTGTTTGAAACTGCTTTTATTCCATTTTTCTTCATTCTTTGCATGTAGGTAGGAGTGCACATGAAAGATGTGTTTGTGTAAAAGGTCTGTCATGAGTGTGGGTTGTTATGGATGCACAGGGTTGAATCAAAAGAGTCTCCAAAAAAGGAACTTACAGTCTTTGAGGGCAACCACCGAGGCATGCTTGGGAATGTGGGGTATGTGTATGGTGTATTTGGGAGGTATGTGTTTATGGATTGCAAATATAAAAATTGTCCTTTAAAATAATAGATTTATGTTTAGGTAGAAGAGGGGAGATGTTGGTGTGGGAAAAGTGTCTGAGAAGGCTAATTGTTAATATGGGGTTCCATCTAGAATGCCATCCGCCAAGATCTGTGATGGATTGCCCAGGATTGTGAGTTGTAATGAAATAGTAGAAACACTGAAGACACTGGAACCAGAATGCCTAGGCTTAATTCCATCTCAAGCACTTGTAAGCCAGTGTGAGTTGAATAATCTGCCTAACCTCTCAAATTCCTCCTCTGTAAAATTGGAATAAATATAGTATTTACTTCCTAGAGTCATTACATCAGATAAAACATGTAGAACACTTAGCCTACAAGCCCCATAGGTAGTAAGGATTAGTACTACTTAGCCACGACTATGAGATGAGAGAGAGAATATTCATGGACATTGGAAAGGGCTTGTCAAGTGGACAAAATCGCTTTAACCTGGTGTTGAAGCTATTGCCACTCCAGCATAGTATCAGGGAATTAGTCTTTGTGGACCACGGAGAGCATCTTATTCAAATGCTTTCACTGATGAAAAATCCAGTGCACACTGAGATTGACTTTCCCAAAGCTACTCAGAGTAAGCAGCAGAGTCTGGCCTCAAAGAGGCTCTGAGACTCATAGGCCCTATTCTATTCCATCACATTTTATTCCTGACAGCTGAAATCCTGTCCCTGATATCACCAACACAACCCCTCATCTCTGTATATGTTCATTCATTCATTCATGCATTCAGCAAAAATTTCCTGACTGGCTACTATGTTATGTTTTAAAGATCAAACCAGATGAAGTCCCTATATTTATGGAGCTCATAAGCTAAAGGTCTTCGATAAAAAAAAACTAGATAAATGAAACAAAAATAGCATTGCCACTAGAAAGTGAAGTCCATAGAGACAAGGCATCTATCTGTTGTGTCACTGTTGTATCCTCCTTCCTTAGAACAGCCCCGCTCACTGCTGGTCCTGATGAACGTTTGTTGAATGAATGCTAGAGGATGCACTGTGTTGAGTGCAGCATTTAGAAGTGTCATATGAGAGGGTGTATGGCGGGGGGGACTGACCTACTCTTAGAGGTCAGGGAAGGCTTCCTTAGGGAGGGATGCTGAATGGTGAATGGACACTAAATGGTTGAAGCAAGGTAGGGTAAGTTATGGGGATTGATGGTACTATAGTGAAAGTGGATGGGAGACTCTGGAGGGAAAGCAAGGACAAGTCCAGCTGAGTGATAATTATGGCAGCCACAAGAGAAGCAGTGATAAGATGGGCTGTCTCACAGAAAGCGTTACCAGTGTTAATTATAGTACCTCATATTTATGTCTTCAGACTGTCATACCTCTGTGATGAACATTACATTACTGATAATTCACAATGACAGTCAGCAGGCCAGGAGGCAGTATCCCAACTTTAGCTGAGTAAACTGAGGGCTGTAGTCTTTGAGAGTTACCAAAGCCACACATCTGAACAGAGCACTTGCGGAAATATATATGTATGTATTTATGTATAATCTTATTTAGTACTCTCACTAGCCTTTTAAGGCAGGTATTAATATCCCAATAGGATACACGGGGAAAGTAGAGCTCAGCAAAGTTAACTAGCTGGCATGTGGCCAGCCAAATTAGGAAATAAAGCTATGTCTTTCCTGTGCACTGAATTGTGCCCCCCTAATTTATATGTTGAAGCCCTAACCCCTCAATGTGTGTTTGGAGATGAAGACTAAAATGGAGTTATTAAGGTTGAATGAGGTGATAAGAGTAGGGCTCTGATTCAATAGGATCAGTGTCCTAATAAGACACAACAGAGAGTAATCTCTCTCTCTCTCTCTCCCCCTTTCTCCCTTTATTTTTCTCTCCCATTCTTGCCCCACCCCTCTCCCCTTTTCTCCCTCTCTTCCTCTCTCTCTATCTCCAGCTCCATCTCTAACTTTCTATCTCTCTCTCCCCACAGATGCTCAGGGGAAAGGCATGTGAAAACAAAGTAGCCATCTACAAGCCAGGAAAAGAGCCCTCATCAAAAACAGGTAATAGATCTTCCTGATTTGATCTTGGACTGCTGGCCTCCAAACTCTGAGAAAATACATTTCTGTTGTTTAAGGAATGGCCTATGATATTGTTTATGGCACCCTTAGCAGAATAATATAGTCTTAACATACATATCTGCTGTTGTCATCTGCTGTGACACACTTTTTTTCCTTAGTTAATGATAAAGAAGGACTAAACCTGGATCCTCTAGTCACTGGTCCTAGGTTTCTTCAGTTGCCATATTTCCTGCCACTGATGACCCCACCAACTGATGGGGTGATAGCATGATGAGTGGCTGAGCAGCATCCCAAACCCATGCTTTCCTTTTGGTTTTATCAAGACCAAGGGATGGACAATCATAGACATTGAGGTGTGGGCAGAACTAGTGGCCTGTGATTGTCCTAGATCCAGAGCTGTGAGAAGTGACACTTGCATAGCTGCTTCCAGGTCTGGGAAATTAAAAAGTTACCATGTTTTATATGACTGAGAGTGATCATAGAAAAGTAGGGCTGCAAGACTTCTACCTCTGGAAGTAGAGCTGAGTCTTCCTGCTGCTTCATCTCAATGTATGAGTGTGTACATATGTCTCAGTCTAGTTATGCTCTGGGTAAACACTGCGGTATCTGATGAAGGGCCCAGTTCTGAGGCTCAGCCCGTGTCTACTCATTAGCTATGTGTACTTCAATGTTACTTAACCTCTTTGGTCCCCCTTTTGACTCTTCTCTAAAACGGGGTTAATAACCTGTCTTGCACAGTACTAACATGCTGTCTAGAAATCAGTACATATTATTATTACTATTAATGACTCCAAGTGCTTCTACACTAAAATGAAGACTTTAGAATTAACTCTTTAGCCCTCTTTTCCTTGGGCTGAAAGTATAAAACATTCATTATCAGGTGACTTCCCCATGGAGACAATAATGGACTCTGGGCTGGGTTCCTCTTGGTGCTGCTGTGTACAGAAATAGCAAAATGCTCATCCCTTTTGAAGACCACCAAGAAGTGTATGGTTTGGGGAAAAATCATTCCTCTGAAACATACAATGGTATTTCATATGTGTGCATGTAAAAGCCATCATATTCTACATGCTCGCTACTTAGACTGTACAAACCTAGTCCCTGAGGTCTATCTGCTAAGGAGAAATCAATCAGGGAGGTGGAGCAGGCAAGCCTATCTTTGAAGTAGGCTTAAACTCAAAAGCATAGGCATTCAGGCAGGCAGAGGAAGGAAGGAACATGCTGTACCCACCTGCCACTGCTGATGAGGGGCTTATTTCTAAGACACACACAGCACAATGCACACACAATGCAGAGAGAAAACAAAAGACATAGATCACACATTTCAGATGGTTGGTGGACATAGTTTAGTTCATGTCAGTGCCGAAAGCTTGTTCAGGGTCTGATGTGCACATGGAAAAATGAATACCTTTTCATTCTACTCACCAGATGCTTCCCTCTAACAGAATCTCAGCAAATAAACAAATACATACACACAAGAAATCTCACAACAAGCTGGCCCCGGTCCATGGTGTAAAGTGTTGCACAAGGAGATGGACACAGCAGTGTGGGAAGTTTTAGTGAGAGAAGGATAAGGGCTTCCAAGGGAGGCCGCCATAGCTCTGTTGTCTCCACCCACATGGGAGAGAAAGACCTCCAGAGAAGGCTTTGGTGCTCCAGCTGGGGACAGAACAGTCCTCTTGATGGGGACTCAGAGGAGTGCTCCAGTCATTCCAATGAATGAGAGCGTGATATGGCATCAACATGAGAATCATGATGGCAGCAGTTGACTTGGTTTAAAACTATAAATATAACCTTCCAGAATCATAGATTCTTACTGTAGAAATTATCTGAAAATTATGTCTGTTTTACCTACCAGACCTTTGCATAGTACTACAACTGAACTGTCCATGGTTCTATTCTCTTTATAGCAAACAGCCTTCAGCTTGGTTCAAATTTTGGGTTACCCCTTTTGCAAGGTGCAAACCTTTCAGCAGACCAGGAGAGATCAATTACCTTGTAAACACCATGGTGTCACATGCTAGGAGAATGACAGGGAGAAGCATTTTGTGTCTAAGGGTGGTGGGCTGAGCAGCATGGATGAACACAGGCCAAGCAGATCATGCCTTCCTCCCTCTTGAGTCCCTCGAGCCCCTCACGTGGCTGAGCCCACTGCATCCAGGCTTCCTGCACTCACCATACAGTGTGATGCTGGCATTGGTGTTCCCAAGCTTGTTTGTGGCCACACAAGTGTAGTTCCCATAATCCTTTTCTGAAACATTGAAGAAAGTCAGAGTGGATATGCGCCCTTTATTCTCAATCCTCACGCCGTCCAGGCCAGTCGCTAGCCTGCAACAGAGAAGGCAGTGCTGGTCTGGTTCTCCAAACAGAGTAAGACAGAGGACAGGAGGTGCTGGGAGAACTCCAGTATGCCATAGCTTAATCTTCACAGAAATCCTTCCCTCTAACCAACCCAGTTCCTATAATTCAAACCACAAGCACTACATCTTCCATCAGGAGGAAAAAGGGAAGGATGCTCACTTGCCAAAGGCTACATTCACTGGCTTCTGCCATTTGTACAACTAATCTCTGATTCTGAAACAAGGTAAATTCGTTTTGCCCATTTTCCAGCTTCCTCCATTTATTTTTTTGTTCTTTTTTCTGCTTCTAAAAGCCTACTATTATAAAGAAGACTGTAATGCATTTTGGTTTTGCCATAGCTTTCTCCTTTACTTTATCATTCTCCCTCCTTGTGGGAAATGATCCATCAGTTCTGCTTCAGACACCCCCCATTTCCATTTTCAAGGTACCTGGTATCTTCTTTGAACCACTGGAATTCAGCTGTAGGCACAGCAGAGGCTTCACAGCTCAAGATGCCCTTCTGACCAACCGAGACACCGGTGTTCTTGGCTTTTGAGATATAGGGAGGGTCTGTGGGAGGAAAAGGCAAAGTGCTTCCTTGAAAAAGATGAAAGACACATTCAGCCACCTGCTGTGCAAATGGATTTCTTATGACACTCTACCTCCCCAGTAACATAACCATCTATTTTAGAAAATAAAAGTCTTGCTTGAAGATATTTCATTTACCCCAGTATCTTCTTTAGGACTTCAAACCAGTTCAAAGCTAACAATTCACCCCATCAACTAAAAGCTGTGGCAGTCACAGGAAGACTCCAGGGGCAAATGGCAATGGAGACAGAGATGGGGCACAACAATCTGATCAAGTGCCTTCCTATAGGAAACAACTTGGGTCCATCAGAAAATGGCATTGCCATTACAGCTTGCTCCCTGAATCCCTATTCCATCTTTCCCCCTGGAACTCCCTGACAGTGGGCCAACTCACAGTTTACAGTGATTTTGACTTTCCGCACATCAGGTGCAGCAACATCATTCAAGGCGCTGCATTCATACTCCCCAGATTGGTCACGTTTGATGTTGGAGATTTCCAGGTATTCATCCTCACTCACAAAGCCCTGGCCTTCTGGGAGAAAAGAAACAGACAGAAAACAGTCATGAACCTGGGAAACCAGGGACAGAGCTATGCTCACAGCCAGAACTTGTAGGAGAAGGGACTAAAAAGCTGTAGAAATGGGATTTGGACATCAAGATTATAAAACACCATGTGGGACCAAAAAGGTAGCATTTGAAAACAAATTTTTTGCTTGAGTCTTGGATCAATGTGTTTTTGTCCAAGTCTAACTTTAGAACATTTGATAAGAAGATATCATTTTTCTTATGTGATTATTACCAGGATAAACTAAGAGAGTACATGTGAAATACCATAGCACATTGGTAAACTTTGACATTTTGAATAGAATCATCATGATGAGTAATATAATGAAAACTATAGGAATAACTGTAGGGTATTTAGTACAGCCATCTTAATTTTCACTATGTAGAAATGCTTTTGAATGCAGAATACAAACTGCTACTACATGTAAAACAAATAAGTGACCACTTAATATTTTAGTACAAATGAACAGGTGGCTTGGTTTCAAACTGTGCAGGAGAGGATAGAGTGAAGAACGAATGAACAAGAAAGGACTTTGTGACTGCTATGCAGTAGGTGCTCAATAAACTTGTGCCAACATAAAATAAATATGATCTCCCCAAAGGATGGATCCATGGTTACTAGAACAGACTCATGGGTATAATAGATGACTTTGTGGGGCATTCTGGAGGCTTTATGCTTAGGCATTTATGAAGCTTGCAATTCATGATTCAAAATATTCCGGGACTGCAAAATTTACATTGCTTGCAGTCTTCATTACATGATTTTTTTACAACCTGGCCCCTCTGCCTTATTCCTTGCCCCATGGCCTCTGTCTTGAAATATAAATATTTTAAGTTCTGTCACAGGACCAGGCTCCAGTGCAAACACAACTAACACAAAAGCCAAAGAGGAAATATAGCCATTTGCATTTCTTAGAGGCTTGCTGCCTGATTCCTTTCTGTGCTCCAGGAGTTAGAGTAAAATTAGATTTCGGGACTGCACAAGCTCATCGTAACCTTCCTCACACCTCTGTAGAAGCATATTCTTATCCAATGGGTTCTCAGTCAACTAAGTTGGGGTCCATCATGGGTGGGAACAGGAGAATATGGTGTGCCTAGGAGGTGTGTTAATGGGTGGAAGGAGGGGAGCAGGTGTTTTGGCATCTTGTTTGCTCCAAGTCTAAGCCTTGGACAGTTTGCACCAGTCTGCCTATTTCCCTAAACTTGTTTGTCATCTCTTGCTGGCATCCTTGCCTCCATCCCCTACCCCAGGTCATGCTCACCCAGGCTCTGTCATCAGTGTCCGGGTGCTGGTTACTAAGGCAATCCATAGATGGTGTGGAGCCCTCTCGATATAAACATTTGACTCACCTGAAATTAGTACCACCCTGATAGCCCAATCTCGTGCAGTCCCATTTAAGAAATCTTGCATTGGCCAACAGAAGCCATCCTTTACCAGTCTACTCTCTTGGAACTTGGGCCTGCTGATAGGACCCCAGGACCAGCCCACAGGTGTGAGTTTTGTAACTCTGAGAAACTGGACTGAATGCACGTGAGGAGTAGCTGAGGGAAGAGGTTGGAAATGTGCCCTGAATGGGAGGAATGCGGTTTGGGACAGGTCCAAACTCCCAGTCTCAAATGTGCCTGTCTCTCCTGGATGCTACTGCTGGCCTGGGCTGGTCTCAGGCACCAGAGAGAAGCAGAAAATTTCAAGGAAGACACTCCAGAGCACAGTGCCTCCTGGGGTTTGGAGATAGGACCCTATTTGCTGGGATCTCAGAGTGATGGTGCTGGTCACAGCCCTCTACCCAACAGATATGTGCTCATTCAGGTTAGTTCATGTCCTCCTTCCTGAAGATTTTGACATCACTTACTTCAGGAATTCTAATAAAGGTGAATATTGCCTCACTTGTTGAAATGATGCAGGTTGACCAGTCTAAGTATTTATAAGGGTGAAACAACAATGAAATCAAATATGCCAAAGCGACTTTCCAGATTTGTTGTACTGAACCTTTTCTACAATGAATAAATGTGGCAGGATAGGAAGTCTGGCTTTCTACTTGGACGACTCCATTATTCTTTCAAAATGTACTACAGTGTTTTTGCCACAGGTAATTAAACCCCACTGCATTTAACCAAACAAATCAGCAATGTTCATCGGGACTGGTAGGTGCTTCAGGCAGGGTCACTGACCCCTTTCCTTTCAGAGAATGGGATAGACCATATTGTGCTGTGTGGTGTAGACCAGACAGATGTTTTAAAGCCCCTGGTAAAGGTCGATGAGTGCTGGTCAATGTAGGAGTGTTGGATGCACAAAGCAGAGGGGTTGCTTCAAAGGAGACAGGAACCAGTGCACTGGGACTGTGAGTGACGCTCTGCATTTGCATGAGTAGGATGGTTCTGGGTCCTTCGTGGGGGAATTATAGGACAAGCTACCACTGTCTGGAATGTGTGGATTTATCTTCACTATCTGTAGTGCTGTTTTTATGGGACGGATATGTGACAGCAAAAAAGGAAGAAAGGAAGAGAGCATTTCTTGTAAAATGGGGATCATTATGATAGATAATACTACCTCATTAAATGAGAAAATGAATTTGTCAAGTATGTACCATAAAGTCTGTGCCTCTCAGGTTTTAATTTGCATATAAATTTTTCTGGGACTTAAATATATACATCTGATTCAGTAGGCTGAGAGTGAGGCCTGGGATGCTGCATCCCTAACAAGTGCCTAAGAATTTCTGTGCTGTGGGTTTGAGGCCCACACTCTAAGAGACAAAACTAAACAGCAACCCCAAGTGCTGCTCTTGGCTCCCTCTCACTCACATGTTTATAACTGTCTGGGCCTGTGAAGTGGCCAGCAGGTCAACAAAGGCCACTGAGTGCCTCTCATGCTAAGGTCTTTGTGGAGCAGTGTCTCAAAGGATACCTTCTCTTTGGAGTACAGGGCGCTGTAGGGTCCATCAAGGCTGAGCATTTGGACCCTTAAAGTTAACTTTTCCATCTTGCTTCAAAACATGCATACTGCCAACATAGTACCTTTGCTAAAAAACAGGAAGCAGATGTTGATGCTCCTTATCTCAAGCCCACTGAAGGTGATGAGATGCTATTTTCTTAGCCACCTTGAATACTGGGTGAGATTTGTAAAGCAGAACAACCATAGGTTGCTAAACACCTGGAGACCCAGGAACACAGTGAGCTTAATGCTTTCCCTGCCTTCTCCAGTTCTGGCGGCAAGGTAAAATTCTGATTCAATGCTACAGAGAAGGAGGCAGAAGGCAGCAAACATGTCAATCCTCTTGGTAGCTGCCAGGAAGTCAAACTGTTGACTGTGGAGGCAAACAGAGGCAGACAGAGGTAGAGGAATGCAGATGGAGGAACAGGAAAGGCAGGAGGAGGACGGACAGACTGGAATGAGGACAGAAAGAAAGGCAGGTGCAGGCAAGATGTCTGGGTGCTGTTGGAAACATTCTGAAGACACATTCAAAAGGGATTTTAGAAAAGATAGGCTACAAGACTATACTACTTTCCTTGACAAAGTGTATGAAAACAGGAGTTCCCAGTCTGCCCCACAGTTCTGCTTAGTGGTGAAATGTCCTGAAATAAGCTACTAAAAAACAGAGGCGTTATCAACCTGCTCCGTGCATTCAGGCGGCCCTGTATAACATGAGTGTGAGCAAAAGGAAGTGGATTCGGAAGCATTGGCAAAAATATATTAAAAAAAACAACAGGAGTTATTTCATTCCATGAGGAGCACTTCAAAAAAGATAAGTTCAATTCATTGTATTAGCGAGATTAAGATCTGCAAGGATACAAACAAGACCATTTATCAGAGATGTGGGAGGTCCCTGGGCCAGGACCCCTCCGAGGCAGAACACACACCTGGAGATGGAGTGACTAAACCCCAGGATTCTGTGAGCACCAGGGGGCTTCTTCTGCAGGGACGGTGTTCTGACTTAACACAGTCACAGAATGCAAAGAACAAGCTGTGGGTAAGCAGGGTCTGCTCCATCTTGGAAATAGAGGAGCAGAGAAAGTGTCTCAGGGGAAGGATCCTGGTGCAGCCTGCTGTCTTCAACATCTCTTGCAGCTGTTTATTCATACCCTCAGGATAAAAGAGGTGAGTTAGATGATGTGTGCAGGGTGGAGATAATATGGAAGGAAAGGTCCTTGAGCCTGGGTAGCATACAGTTTCATGAGTCCCAAACTGGAGCAGTTTACATTTTTCTGTCCCTGAGCTCAATGCTTTACCTAATTGTTTTTAGCTCCCTCAAGTGAGGTATAGTGGACCAGAAAGATGAATTAGAGCTGAACAAAACCTAAACATTTGGGAATGAAGAGATCAAATGGAAAATCCTGAGTAAATTCTGGAAGCTTCCTGACCCAGATCTCTCCCCCTTTACAACCTATTCTCCCATATCAGCTACATCTTGGCCATCACTCTTATGTCCTCTGCTTTTTCTTTGGTCTTAGCCAGTTCCTTAGAATTATAGAGTTGAAAGGATGGCGGGTGTCAGACACTTTAGCCTTCCACTTTTTTGGATTATTGTCCCTCACAGAATATCTTCCCATCTGTGTGAATATCCCTAGGGATGACTTCAGGGGGTGGCCTATTCCTTTGCTAGTTATTTGCATACTTCAAAAAAATCATCCTCCTATCGAGGCAAACCTTGCCTGCAGACCCTTTGGGGTGACTAAAAGTTGCCTCCTAGTCACTGTCCTTTCTCATGAGCCATGGACAGCTGCTGCTCAACTTAGGTTCCTTTGTGAGGTTAAATGCCAGCCCCTGTTACAGCTTTAGCCTTGAGACCTGTCAGGAGGTGACTCACAGTGGCACATGCCTGGAGGCTGGTGCCACAGGGAAAAGGAGCAGGAGGAAGATGAAAGCAGGGAGGAGAGGGCAAGGGTTCAAGGGGGCATCTACACAGGAAAGAAGAAGAGTGGGAAAGAAAGGCCAGAGGAAGGAGAGCTTGGATGGGCGAGAGAGCCAGAGGAGAAAAGCAGCCTCCAGAAGTAAGGCTGTGAAAGTGGGGAGAGGTGGGTGTCCCAGGAGTCCATCTGGCTCAAACGGTGGGATTTCTGGAAAAGCAAGGAAAGAAGTTTCCCTGCTGCCCAGCAGAGGGGCTGTTATAGATGATCATTATTAATACTGAACAGGGAACGTTGGAATCAAATGCCCACATGATCAGGTGCATGCTTCTGACCAGTTAGGTCACACCCGGGCTTTTTGACCATCTGTAAAAATAGCTTCTTGCCCATTGACCAAAGCTACAGAGTCTTTTAAGCTACCAAGGAACTGAAATTTTACTCCTGCAAAGAGTGTACCATGTTTAGAAGAAGTGTGGGTTGGCTGGCTTGTTGTGTATTTGCTGGACATCATGCCCTAGAGGTCAGGAGCAAGATAAGGGCATAGAAAGGAACTATCTGAAGCAGTCCCTTCCCCACTGCTCTGTGCGCTGAAGGTATGGAAGGCAAGGTAGATACTGTCAGAAGTTCATGTGGGGATGTGCGCCTAAATCTCGCCACTCATCCACCTCTCTCTGTAGGATTCTGGTCAATAGAACATACATAAAATGAACCACAAAGATCAAGATATGAGCTTTGCTGTTATCAAGCTGGCCTACAATTGGCTTGTTTGGCATCAAAGGCTAACACGGGTTCTTGCCTTTCTCCCCATAAACTACAGATGTCTAGATGTGTGTAGTAGGTGCACTTGACTTGGGTACTCAATCCCAGGCCAAAAGCTGGACCTGAGAGTAAGGCCTATATTGCATTGGAGAGTCCAATGTAAGGAACTTGTCAGATCCAAGCAAAAGAGTTTCAAGAAGATGATGGAAAACCAGGAGGGCCACCTTCACTTCTAGAAGATGACCTTATCCTTGCTTACCTGGATCCAAGGGATGCAGAAGCAAATAACCTTTCCAATTACACCAGTTACCCATCACCCATGAGGGAGACAAAGAGTGGCCGCAATGGTAGAGGGACCTTTTCCTCCCAGGCTGTGCAGGGAAAATTGCCATCTGGAAACACCTGGGCTGGAGATGTGGTCTCTGACTCCTTCCTAGAGACCTCCTGGTCCTTTCTCAATTACATACCTCCTGACACAGGAGCCTCCTTCTTTTGAAGAACAGAAACATCAGAAATATCCTTGAGTTGGATTTGAGGTAAGATTTCAACACTTGGGACAATTTGGCTCACACGAGCCCAGGCTTGTACCGTTGGAGCTGCTTCCTACATGGTGGTCATCCCATTGTCTCAAGTGCAAACACACTGAGAAGGAATTACACTTTCTCCTTATTTGAACTCCTTATGCATCTAGTGTAAGATAAACATACAGTATTTGTTCACACTACCGATGGCTAGAAGCTTGGACACTCTGGATACCCCTAAAACTCTCCCTCTCCACTTATCTAATCTTTCTTCTTTCCACCAGTCTCTGCCCTCCCCCACGCCTTGACTCTCCTTAGAACACTGCTGGTAATAACAAACTCTGGGCTCCCCCTCCTTAATTAAACCAGGGAGTGTGGACAGCAGTACATTCCGTCCTTGCCTGCTCCCAACTCCCCGATGCATCCCTTCATGGCAACGAAGTTAATGAAAAGTGTGATAAACCCACTGTTTCATTTTCCTTTAATTAATGCAAGCGATTGAATTGTGCTGAAGTCATTTTGGTTTGGATACTGAGCCTCTGGGTCAACGTCTCATTTGCTGGCGGTGACAGAAGCTCTTTGTCTTGGTCTCAGATAACCTCTGTTGGGCTGAGACCACAAGGACCTTCCCCACGAAAGGGGTGGCGTTGCTTACCCTTATTCAAGCTGCCTTGCTGGCTTCCTTCCCTGGGGTTGACAGCAAGTTGGCTGATGACAAAATCAATGTGTTATGGTGCAAGTTAACTGAACTTCTAGTTGGGGGAGGAATACATTAATGATGCTTCCAGCAGCTGGGGGCATGGAGACCTTCCCTGGCAATGGTGTTTCCAAAGTCATTCCCATATTCTGATGGGGCAGCTGAGGATGACCCAAGAAGACAAGGACACCAGTAGGACTGTCCAGAAAGATCAATTTTGATATTTTGGGCTCTTTTTACCAGGAGGAGCAAAGCCAAAGATGAAAGGATGAGAAGGGTTTTGTCAGGTAGATGGGGGCAGTAGATGGCTGTCTAGATGCCTGTCTGCAGTGAGGGCTAGGAGGGAGGGCCTGGAGGGCCAGGGGATGCATCAGAGTCCCCCGAAGGACACTTTAAAAATGGACTTTTATGCCCATATTTACAAGTGGATTAAAGGGACCTGGGATGGGGGCCCAGTATCAGCATTCTCCAATACCTTTCCAGGAAACACTAGTGTACAAGAGTGACTGAGATGACACCTCCTTTGGCCTTCACTGTCCAAGTGCCAGCTCCACCTGGAGACCCCCAGGCTTCCTCTGTCGGGAAGGCATTTGGGATCCATAGTACATAATGCTGTGCCACCTCAGAGTGTGCTCAGGCCCTCTGTCACCTGTCCGTTGGCCTCTGTGAGGGACATACCACCATGATGTTGGTAGGTGAGGCCCCGAAAGGGCAGTGTGTAAGATGGAAATGGCCAGGGAGGGGCTAGACAGTGTCTGCTGCTCTCATCAGCCCACAGTGGCCAGGAATGCCCAGGTCTGAAAGCACAGGGCATAAGGGCCAGAGTAGCTTCTCCCAGAGCACCATGGCAAGTGTTTAGGTTGGTTTTACTTAGTTTCTTTTTTTTCCCTCTCCCAGAGATGGGTTCATTGTGTGTAGGGAGACTCAGGATGAGAGATTTTTAGAATCTGGATGATACTGCTAACCCAAAGGGAGTGCTTCTGAGTGAGTAACACAGAAATACTCAGGGTCCCTGCAAGAATGTGGCATAAACCCTTTAAATGAAAGTTTACAATACACACCAGTGAAAGAAGAGAGGGGCTGGACAGAGAGGTATAGATGGACAGAGAGATGGACAGAGACAAGAGACAGGTAGACAGAAACAGAGAGAGAGACAAAGACAGAGAAATTCGGGATGCAGAAAAGTGGGATTTCACACATAGGCAGAAAAATGACTGAGGATAGACGCTAAAATCCATTTGAGAACAAAGTAGCCTACTTGGATTAAAAAAGTAGCTAACATTTATATTCTAAAAAAATATCTAAATGTAAACAGAAACAAATAATTCAGACCAAAAGGCCATAAATAAAGGCTGGAGAAAAAATCATTACTTTTGAAAAGCAGAGAGCTTAAATAGTTAAGTTATTGACCAAACATTAAGGACATTTGAATACTTTTTATTTATTACATGTTTTCTCCTATATTTACTATGATTTGCAATCTGAACCAATATGGTTATTTTAGTATTAATAACAAAAATGCAAAATGCACTCTAAATAAAGTACTGTTTTAAAAACTCAAGAATTAAGAAAAAAAAGGCTTGATAAAGTCATCGAAAGAGATATTGCTCCCTTCATTTCATGTATATGTGTCTTTAGAAAGGCGGACTCAACCTTGCCTGTGTCACCCCAGGCAGGCACAACCAGTCAGCCAGGCCTGTTTCTCAAAGAAAAGAGTATTTTGGAGAAACAGAAATGTCCTGTGCCACAGTGTGGTCAGTGGGTATCCAACACCAGAATTACCTGAGGGTGTTCTGTAAAATCGGCTCCGTGAGGCCACAGCAAACCTGGAGGGTCAGAATCTGTTATGAGTAGCTGGTCTCCAAATCTTCAAATTATTTTTGAATGACAGAGCAACATCACAGCAAAAGCTGTACCCCTTCCTTGCTTTGGGGAAAATTAAAGCTCTCTTTCCAACAGCAACTGCAGATGGCTCGTTTTCCCTGGGGATTAACGTTTTTGTTTTCCTACAGCAATACCAAGGGCCCCCTTGCTACTTTTATCAGTAGGGTGACCTTATCGTTAGATTTGTCTGACACATCCCCAGTTGACACCTGTTTCCCCAGAATGATAATTGCCAGTCCCAACATTCACTCCTTTGAATCTAATGAGACAGTGGTTTGGTCCCCACATAGACTGTGGATTCTTGGATGTACACTCTTCTGGTGCAGAGTCAGGAAGGGCCCCGAGTGCTCTGTTCTCTGGGAAAAGAGGCCCATCAGCTACACTGTGCTCTGGGAGTGCAGACCAGAGCAGCTGCTGGGAGCCTGAAGCACCTGGAGTGAGGGGATCAGCACCGCAGCCCCAGGGGAAACCCAGCTGGGTTCTAGGGATCTAGGCAGGATAGACAGCAGAACTGCACCCTGCCATACATCCTGGATGGCCCAGAGCACTCAGTAGCTGCCTTAGGGCCTTTCAGGGTATTGGGGAACTGCTCAGTTTCCACAGACAGGGCTTTGATGCAGATTGATTCCTCCTGCTTCCTCTCTTTCTTTCCTTTTCTTTTATTTCCTCCCTTTTATCCTCTCCCAATAGTAGTTCCCAACAGCACAGCCCTATGACAATGATGCTAATTATTAATGTTCATTAATATTTTTGAAATACATGTATTAGCTTCCAGGCAAAATACCCATTGAGACAAGCAGTGCTCTTGGCAGGCCAGCTACAGCCAGAGACGCCCTGCACACTTTGCAGAGCTTATGGGCCAGAGCTTTGCTGCTTCAAAGGGAGAGAGCTTGGCTCACGCACTCAGCTGTAGCGGGAGCTGAGGGAAAAGGACTAGGAGCCCTTGATGTGGTGTTGGGTCCGTTTGGAAACTTTCTTGTCAAGGGGTCTCTCTGCATCTGCAGCTTCTGTCCCTCTAGGCAAGTCTGTCTCCCTCTCCCCATCCAACTTAAACTCTGAGTAAGCTGATGTCTCTCCAAAGGCATCTATCTTCCTGGCCTCCCTTCTTAGCCTAGTCACCATAGAAGTCACTTTGTACATGACCTTCTAGAACTCTGCCAATCCAGGAATAAATGGAGAAAACCACGAACTGGAGATCAGAAGACCTGGGATCTAACCCGTTTTGGACTAATATGGTATGTGGTTTGGGGTAAGTGTTTTTAGCAATCCAAGCCTCAATTATTGTTTTTTCCTATCAAACAAAAAATTGCACCAGATGACCACTAAGGTCATATGACATTTCATAACTTAGCAATATAGTCTAGGCCCAGAAATTCTAAATAATTCCATAAGTTCTGGCAGTTTGATGCCCATGGTGCTGATGGGCAGATTTCCAACCCGGGAGCTCAGGATTACTGACCTATAAAAAACATTGGAAGGTGTCTGCGCTCAGGTGAGCACGCTGCCAAACTGACCCAGGATGCTCTTGCTGTTTTTGGGGTCTTAACAATGCAGTTTCAAGGTGGCTGTCATTTGTCACTGTTCTGTAGCTGCTCGAAGATGGGAAAGAGAGAGGTTTAGACAAGTATGAAGGACTGTGTGTGTCTGAGGGTAATGTCTTGTGTTAATGGGAGAAATTAATTATTTCCATTCCTTTCTAAGACTCCTGTTCATGTAGATTTTGACAAGGAGCTGCTTTTTCCCCTCCCCTTGATGGGTAGATTGGAATCATGTCTTAGAGGTACAACTAAACACCCACTTAGATGTTTTGAGGCCCGTTTTCATGGAACTGAGAGTTCACTCCAAATGCAGAAAAATCATGCTTCTCTCTGCTTTCTGTCTCCCCCTGCTTTCTCTAAAAACATCCCTTCTTAGTGTGGCTTACCTTGCTAATCCCTTGCAACCAGAGAACAGATGCTAAGAGAGGAGAAAAGGGGCCTTAGGGGTAGAAGAGGCACAGTACTCGGTACTGCGCCCCGCCTCTCCCCTTCACCTCCACTGTCAGAAACGATCTGTGGCTTCACCAGAACAGAGCCAACAAGATCTGAGGGGCCATGTGATGGCTTATTTTATGGGTCAGCTTGACTGAGCTAAGGGATAGCTGGTCAGTGTTAATTCTGGGTGTGTCTGTGAAGGTGTCTCCAGAAGATATTAGCATTTGAATCAGTAGAGTGAGTAAAGCCAATTGTCCTCTCCAGTGCGGGTGGTCATCATCTAGTCTACTGAGGACAGAGATAGAACAGAAAGTTGGAGGAAGGGCAAATTCTTTCTTCTTGAGCTGGAACAGCCATCTTCCCCTACCCTTGGCCATGAGAGCTCCTAGTTCTTGGGCCTTCAAACTGTAGGACTTACACAGTGCCTTCCTCTCCCTCACCTCCTCTGAGGCCTTGGCTTCAGAACTGGGCGTTGTACCATCTACTCCCCTAGTTCTCAGACCTTCAAACTCAGACTAAATTATACCACTGGCTTCCCAGAGTCTTTTGCTTGCAGATGGCAGATCACAGGACTTCTTCTAACCCCCATAACAACAGGAGCTGATTCCTAAAACACATCTTGTCTTACCTATCTCTCTCTATATCCTACTGGTTCTATTGTTCTGGAGAACTCTGATGAATACAGGCCTAGTGGAGGCCCAGGAGGCCAAGATTCTGGTCTTCCCTCTGCTAATAATTAGCCAATCCACTTCACCTCACTCTCAGTTTCCTAATCTGAAAAAGGGGTGCATTGGGCCCCAGCAGTTCATAGGTTCTCGGCCACTGTTCTTTTCCCACCTTAATCCATGACAGCCTTTCTGGCTTACTACATAGTGATTCTGTAATGGGGTTCAGAGTGAGGGTCCCCTGAAAATAAGAGAGTGTATCCCTCACAATCCTTGGTTGGGGGAAAGAGGGAGTGGATGATACTGCTTTTAAGATAAATTTGTATAACCATGGTAAGTTAATAGCCACGGCCTCCTGAAGGGAAGAGGGCTGCTGCCCAGGGTGAATTGTGTACAGGACTGAGAACATTCAAGGTCTTGTGACATAGCCAGGATATATAGCACCTGTGGGAGGGGAAGGGGGCAGATGCTCACCATGGACATCCATGTATCACTAGAAACTTTTGCCCTGACTAAAGATGGCAGCCAAAAGAAGGCAAAAGATTGAAAGGAACTGGCAAAAAGGGCAGACACTAACACATCAAAGGAGAGGCCGGATATGAGATCATGCAGGAAGTTCAGGGTGAGCATTTAAATGAGGGCGAGCTGAAAGAGAAAGGGGAGAAGCCATGCTGGCTGCAGTGAGAGAGGAAGTACTTTTGCTTCTTTGAAGGATGTATGGAGAAGCCACTCTTTTGGGACGTGTGCCTCCCTGGACTCCACCATGACCCAGTATAACACAGCACATGTTTTCCTGAACCGCTGCATGGAGGCTGAGAACAGCGCACCTCAGATCCTGAAGGAGAGAGAGGCTGCGAGAGGATGGCGACTCTGAGACCCACTTTGCACCTTCCAGAGGGGATGGAAACTTGTTTGCATGACCAGCTTAGGGGCAGATAAGGAAATGGGGAACTTCTGGGCATGATGTTGGTTTATAGCCTTTTGGGGAGCAAGGGAGGCTCTGGGTCTCATGGGAAAAGCGTGCTCTGAGCACAAGTGCTCCTGGATACCCCCAAGGTTGGAACCCTGTTAATAAAAACCTGTTTCCTTTAATACTGATTGCTGGGTCCCATGTCAAGGCACCACATGGCAGCTCCGGTTTGCTTGGTAGCAATTCTGTGCTCTTATCACTGTCAGTCACTGGACAGCAAACAACCTTTATCAAGTCTTGATGTGTGAATCCTGCCCGTACCCTTGAAGCTTGGGGCTGGCTCGGGTTCTGGAAGGTGCAATCACTTAGCACACTGGGATGAGCTGAGAAGGCCAAGGCGTTTTAGCCTCTATGGCTCCCTTCACAAGGTCCCTGCTGTGTCACCTTCCCTGCCCACCTTTGCCGGATTTCCTAAGCTTGGTTGTCACACATGTCCCAGCAGGCCTCTATCAAAATTAACACATATTACCTGTAAAGAAAGGAAAGCCCTGTGAATTTTTAGATATTTTGTCATGCTGGCTCAAACTGGTTTGTTGGTTTTGTTTTTGTTACCTTAGGAGGTATGAAACCTTTGTCTTCTTGGCAAACAATGTTATTCTGGGGAAGAAAAGCAAGGAAGATTGTTAAGGGTGCCTGGTTTCCAGAAAGGCAGGCCTGGCATGAAGGATCCTGGATAAAAATGGGGAGGTTGGAGGGAATATTGTACATCACACCACTCAGGGCAGGTACCTGGACCCTGGTCTGTAGACAGGTGGTGCCTGTGAACTTCTAGGACCCACAGAGGGAGCTTCTGAAGAGAAAGGGTCAGAATGGATAGCATCAGCCACCTTTATAGTGTGGCCCTGAGCTTACTCTATTTATGTGTGACTCTAGAGGGTTTTTTTAGTTATAAGATATCATACACTGAAGTAACTCATGAAATTAAAGTAAGTAAGATTGTTATTTATTTTGTTCTGCATATTATACACAGATGAACACACATTTACACATATAGTATGTATGCATAACAGTAGAGAAACATTCAATAGAGAAGTAAAACAGAAAGCCATGAGAATTCTGACACCAGTTTCAACGTGCGGGTTTTTCCCCCACAATAAGCAATTCAACACCAGCTGGATAGCTAACAACTTAACTCGGTTCTGATGCTGTCTATCTGGAGGTGGTATCAGACCCCCAAGGTCAAGGGTTCGGTCCTGTAAGACTGCCCCTGGGCTCCACTTCAGATGCCAGTGGCAAGTCCAGGCTGTCCCTGGTGCTTTTGACTAAATGGCTATAGATCAGAGGTTCCCACAACCCCACCTCAGGCTCTACGAATATGCTGGAGTGGCTCACAGAACTCAGGAACACATTTTACTTACTAGGTTACTGGCTTATTATAAAAGGATATAACTCAGGAACAACCAGATAGAAAAGATTCATAGGGCGAGGTATGGGAAAACGGCAGGGACTTCCATACCCTCTCCAGGTGCACCTTTCTCCCTAAATAGCCACATGTTTCCCATCCCAGAAGCTCTCCTTTTGAGTTTTTATGGAGGTTTCATTATATAGGCCTAATTGATTAAGTCCTTGGCTATTGGTGATTGAACTCAATCTTCAGCCTCTCTCCCACCCCACATCAGGACACTGAAAGTCTCAAATCTCTAATCACATAATTGGTTCCCCTGGCAACAGGCTTCCATCCTTAGGGGCTTTCCAAAAGTCACATCATTAACATAAGAAAAGATACCTTTCGCCACATCACAGGAAATTCCAAGGGTTTGAAGAGCTGGGTGTCAGAAACTGGATAAAGACCAAACAGATACTTCTTATTACAAATCACAATATCACACACACTCTTTTCACACTTGGCTTTTCACAGAGAAGAGCACGGTCCTAGGTCCATGAGCTCTGTCTAACTATGTACATCTGAGTAAATTCCTTAACCATCCCAGCCTCCTGTTTCCTACCAGGTAAAAATAAATGGATTAGAATAGATTATCTCTAAAATGTGTTAGCTTTAATATTTGATAATCAATCGCTGGTTGAAAAAAAATAATGTTTGCCTTCCAATCATTGATTCAAAGTGTTTAAAGTGTGTGTGTGTGTGTGTGTGTGTGTGCTGTGTGTGTATTTAAAGAAAAAATAGAGCAAAAAAAAGGAGTGCATCTCAGGTGTGATCTCATGAGAAGAAACTAAGATATAAGAAAGTCTAGATTCTTTAGTTTAAAATCAGAAGGCAACTCATCTTGAGAAGAAAAACAAGTGATATTTACATTATTAAATCACAATTACAAAACCAATCAGCTGCAGAAAAGAAGAGACCATTTCCATCAGTTATTACTGAACTGAACATAATTTTTCAATCACTAGCAGATTATAAATGGGGGATACAGCTCATCCAGGAACTATTCCATCATAGCAGTTATTAATCAGGTGTTAACTCTGTCAAATTAGCAAGGACACCACATCGATGAGAATGTGAGGAAGCAGGACACAGGGATGGTGGCAGGAGGCAGCAGGTGAATTCCTGCGGGAGGCTCAGAGCACAGAAGAAGAGCCTTGGTCAGCCACCTGGGTAGCAAGCACTCCTGCTGTGAAGGAGAAACACTTAGCTCTGCTGCTTTCACTCCAGAGAGTCAACAGATAAATAGGTAAAAATAAGTAAACAATGCAGACCTTACTGCCCATTTATTTTCTTCAGCAGCAGTGATACTACTGTGTGCATCAGGGCCTGGCTAGAGGGAGCTCCGGCGCTGGGTCGTGTCTCTGACTGCTGACTCTGCTGGACTCTCCACCTACACCTCTGAAGATCTAGGTGCTTCAGTCTTGGTGGAAAGAATGCACGGCCTGTCTCATCAGAAGCTCATACAAATGTGTGTAGAATGAAAAAGCACAAGCAAAAGATTTTGTGTGTGCTCCTTTGATGTGCTGGGGTTACAATATGAGTCTCAGTAAAAAGTTCTGTGAATTGAGTGATGTACCAAGGTTCTCTGACTCTTTGTTTTCTATCTTTATCGTACCACTTAAAAATTTCCTTTTCAGTTACAGTTGGCATACAATATTAATATTAGTTTCAGATGTACAGCATAGTAATTAGATACTCACGTAACCTACAAAGTGACCACCCAGACAAGTAATAGTGCCAATTTGGAGCCATATGTAGTTATTATAATATTATTGACTATATTCCCTGTGCTGTATTTTATATCCCCATGACTGTTTTTATAACTCCGCTCCACTGAATTTCTACACCATAGAGGATAGGCTTCAAATCCCCTAAACTGTCATGGGTTCAACCCACTGGCCCCTTTGTGACATGGCAGGCTAGTCCACTGAGAAACTAGGGAAGGTATGTTTTGTTCCAAAAGCTGTAGAAGACCGGACAGGAAAAGAAGGGCTCTCTTTTCCCCATTCCCAAAAGACACCAGGCTTTGTGAATTCCTAGTTCTGAGCTTCTTACCTCAGGTTGTTAATGACTTTTGTGTCATGGGGTCTACAGCAGTTGCTAGGCACCCAGAATATGATTATCACCGAGGCTTTTGTTTTAAAGAAGCAGGAAAACAAAGAGTTGAGTTTAAACCCCTCCTCAGGACTGAAAGGGAATATTAGATACTATTAGTTGTGGGAGAGTGGTCAAGAGATGCACTTGGGATGTGCAGTGGGTAGTGTTTGAAGCAGGCTTTGAAATGGTTTCATTTCAACAGCAGAGCGGGGATAGCATGCAAAGCAGGGGAACAGCATGAATGGGGTGGGGAGGTAGGAAAATTCTGGAAAGTACATTGTAAGTTATTTTATCACTCTTACTGCTTTTCTGAGGAAAATTACTTTTGGCTTTTGGTTAGTGGATTCTAGCTCCAGGGAAAAATCCTGCCCCGTTAAATGACCTCAGGGAAATTGTAATCGTGAGCCAGCAGTTATTTTCATGGTTTGCTTTATCATCACACTTTCCCACTTTCACATGATTAACAAGAAAAGATGACTACTCTGCGTGAAGCACAACATGCGGTGTTGTTTTTTGTTTGTTTTTTTATTCGGGGTGGGGGTTAGTTTAAAACACCAGGACTAGTAAATAGAAGTGATGCAATGAATATTGAATTGAACCCTCCTAAGCACATACCTTTTCATACTGGTCTCATTTGTATGGCCTCTAATTTTAGACTCCAAATGACTAGAGTCACCTCTCATTTCTGCTTCCAGCTCTACAGACCCAGCTCCCTCCAGGCCATACCTTGCTCTTGCAAACTAAGGTTGGAGTAAGTCAGCATTTGTGCTCAAGTCCTTGGAGAGGTCAGCGACAGTGGAACTCATCATAAAGTTTGGTCCTGGAAGTCTGATTTGCAGGGCTGAGGACCAGCAAGGTGGCCTCACTCCAGCCAGAGGCCACCTGCTCAAGCTCAGGCTTCAGTGGCCTCACATCTATCTGATCAGGAGCCACCAAGCACCACATCATCCTGATGAGTGCCCCCTCTGTGGTGGGGATGCCCCATTACCTCTTCCACTAGCTCATAGGGACAGCTACTCAGTGGGGTGGAGACGGAGCACAGATAGGAAGGAGCCAGCACCCAGGTCCTTTGGGGATGTGGTGATGGTCCCCTACCCCCAAAATGAAGTGGGGTCTATGGTTTCATGAAACCAGTTCCATGGGCCTGTGGCAGAGGAGAAAGGAGCTGCCTCACATCCAGTCAAAGCCTCTGTGGGAAGCCCGATGGACCAGCTTGTGGGAAATCCACAGCAGCACACAAATAGCTTCGTGACTTAAAGGGGCATGTAATGTCCACACATGGGGAGTATGCATACCAGCTAGAAACAATGAGACTTTCAGTCTATTTCTTCTCCAGTAGAGTTTAATAGTCATATGCAATGCCAGTATATACCAGCTGGATCACTCTCTTCCTGCCAGATCTGTAATTTCATGAACAGAGAGTAACCCCATTATCACAGAATATATCACATAAGACTATACTGCAGGTCAAGCCTGTCTCCTACAACATAACAGTGAGTTCTTAAATGGCCTGAGTTCAATCCTACACTCCTAACACCAGCACGAAAAGGAGTTTCACTAGCGGGCTTATCTCATTTCTACTTTGGTGTAAACTCCTTAAACTCAGCCCGGGACCACAACATCCTGTTACTCTGCAGATGACCACATACTCTGTCACACACACATCAGGTGGGAGCCCTGCCCATGCTGAGCAATGAGCCTGGAGTGTCCAGTGTACTCAGACAACTTACATCCTACAGCTGGTGGTGTTCTAACTCAGAGTCACTGCCTCCCCAGAGGAAAGTCCCCGGTAGTTAGTGATGGTTGTCCCCCTACTCTGAGCTTCTCAGTTCTGGCATGGCCTTTAGAATAGCAGATAGCACTCTCATGGGTGGTACTTTATCAAGGGCTTGGAAGGGGAATAGTACCAGAAGTGGGATATGAGAGCTATTGTCTCTGCTAGAGGGAAAGCCCATTTCTTCAGCATTCTTCAGGGTCAGAGGGCCAGGAACCTAGCGCTGTTGATGAAATATTCCATTAAGACCCCTAAGGAACAGGATCTTTAGACACCCAAACATTGGGAGGCGTGAGTATTCTGCAACAGGATCCAAACTGAGTTGTTTTCTGTGAGTAAAGACCACTTTTAACAGAACACAAGCAAAGAGGGCCTAACATCCCCTCTGCCAAAGGGGAAATTTCAAATTTGCCTTCTTGAGAGATCCCTGAGAAGAACATATGTCCTGCTCTGTTAGAAGTGGTCATGGTTGACATCTGTGGAAGGATATCACACCTTTCATTTTCAAAAGCATCTCAGTGCCCACAATACATTACATGGTCGCCCTACATTTAAATCATCCCCAATCCAAAAGAAGTTCTCTTGTGTTCAAGTGTCTTAAGCCTGTCAGACATCGGTGAAAACTATCTTTGTAGAACTCCTTCTTGTCAAATTAATTAATTCATACATCCCTTATTTGAAAAATCACCTACTCTACTCACTATACTCCCTGCCTTCATGGAGCTCACATTTTCTTTTTCTAAATGCATCTTTTATTTATAAAGTTCCACTTTGACCATATCTCCAGAGGCATTGTTCTTTCACTGTTTCCTAGAGGCAACCACTATGATGTGCTTAATAGTCATCCTTTTTAATACTTTTACATACATCAATAGAAATCCAGCAACAAAATGTAATATCTCAGTTTTAGACCTATTTTTATTTATTCATATAGTTCTGGTCTCTTAATTTTTTTAAATTACTTTATTGTTGTTCATTTACAGTTGGAACATAATCAACAAAAGAAAACAGCAAACAAAATACAACCAGAGACATTGAAGTTAAGAACAATCTAGCAATGGCCAGAGGGGGAGGGAACAGTGTGGGGAAGGATTTCCAGGAAACACTATAAAGGACACATGGACATAACCAAGGAGGAGGGTGGGAGCAGGGGAGG